>NW_021024731.1:309331-371249 GCF_004153795.1 Camellia sinensis | reverse complement strand
TCCACTCTCACCACCACCACAAGTAGAAAGAATTATGAAAAATATTTTTTTAAATAATTTTTTCTTAAAAAAATAATTCTATTAAAAAATATTTTCGTCCAAACAAACAATTGTTAATATATCAATCTACAAATTGATTTTAACTGTTTATAATTTTTTTTATATATACCAAACGGACATAATATATTTGATTGTTATTATTATTATTATTAAAGCACTAAGTGCTTGCACACCCTTAATTCAACTCCTCTAAGGGGAATTGAACCTATGATCTCCTTAAGACTAAACCCTAAGGAAGACATAGTGGCCAACTAGGCGTGGCCTAGTTGGTTAATATATTTGATTGTTATAATTAAATAGAATTTTACAAAAGGATTATATTACATAAACTTAATTTAATTGAACAAAAATATAGTTTAGAAGCTTAATGGAAAGAAAAATGAAAAAGTCAGGTCATGTGACATAATTTACTCATATTTTTATTTATTTAAATAGAATTATATAAGAAATTTAGACCTGATACTACTTAGTCAAAATAATATTATAATTGTGCGTGAAATCTCACATCGGTCTGTGAGGGACTACTTTCCTACCTTATAAGCAGGTTGGCTGGCTCCTCTTACCCTTGGATAGGCCTTTTCCCCCAGTGGGGGAGGAGCAAAATCGTTCGGTCGGAATGCCAAAGCGGACAATATGTGCAAAGCATGGAGGGAGTTCCCGTAGACGGAGCCAAATAAAACTACCGGTCCCCGTGCTTTGCACATATTGTCCTTTTTAGCATTCCGACCGCACGGTTTTGTTCCTCCCCCACTGGGGGGAAAAGGCCTATGCAAGGGTATTGGCATTCTGACCGCACGGTTTTGTTCCCTCCCCCACTGGGGGAAAAGGCAAGGGTAAGAGGAGTCAGCCTGCTTATAAAGTGAGAAAATAGTCCCTCACAGACCGATGTGAGATTTCACGCACAATTATAATATTATTTTGACTAAGTAGTATCAGGTTTAAATTTCTTATATAATTCTATTTAAATAAATAAAAATATGAGTAAATTATGTCACATGGCCTGACTTTTTCATTTTTCTTTCCATTAAGCTTCTAAACTATATTTTTGTTCAATTAAATTAAGTTTATGTAATATAATCCTTTTGTAAAATTCTATTTAATTATAACAATCAAATATATTAACCAACTAGGCCACGCCTAGTTGGCCACTATGTCTTCCTTAGGGTTTAGTCTTAAGGAGATCATAGGTTCAATTCATTAAATAAAATTATTTTTTTATTGTCGTTAATTTAAAATTATATATTAAATCAAAAATATAAATTATAAATTATAAATTAAATTTATTTAAAAATAATAAATTATAAATTATGGCCTTATAAATTAAATTTTTTTAGTGTTGTTAAATTATAAATTATAGATTACAAATTTAAAATTATATATTAAATAAAAATTATAAATTACAAGGATAAAATAGTCTTTTGAACATTTATCCTTCTCCATAATATCCCAAACAAACATGGGATTCAATAGAATAGTCCAATCCAGACCTCTAATCCGATGACTAAACAAATATAGGATACAAATTTAGTCCAACTAAATAGTCCCGAAACAATGTATCCCAGAACTAATAGTCCGATAGATTACAATCCTCCCTTATTTAGTCCTTCCAAACAAACGCACCCTTGGTGTCTTGCCAAAGCCTTTGTCGGTGGATAGCATATTTAGATCACCGAGATTGGTTTCGAAACGAGCCCACCAAACTAAAACGGTTTTTCAAGTTGGGATAGTCAATTTAAGAGAATTCAAATCGTTTTGGTTTCATTATTTAAAATTTTATTTACTTATTTATGCAAATGTTTTTATTTACTTTTTAAATTTTTTGAAAACTATTTTAATTGATGGTTTATTTTATGTGTATAAATTGTATAGTAAATATATAATAATCAGTGAGATTGAAATTTAATTTTTCTTTTCAAAAAAACTTATTCATAATTCAACATGTGTGGACAAGATTTGTCAGAAATGAGACCCCCAACACGTCAAGTTTGCATCTACACCTACTTTTCTAACTTAAAAACTAAGTTGATGTATTTTTAGAGAGCTTATGTGTAGGTTTTAATAAGTGAATTTATCATCTAATAGGTCTTATGAAAAAAAATTATTATAAAAAAAGTCACTGATTGTAAATTTTAGCGACAATTTATAAAAATCATAACAAAAAAAGTCACTAACTGTTAATTTTTATTGACGTATGCAAAAAATTATCACAAAAAAAATTATTTTTAACGACAATTTTATCAAAACTTATTTTCAATAGGACTTTATAGGAATTAAGTTCAACTATTATAACCTATTGATAGTTTACCCTATATTTTGAAAAATGATTTTTCCCCTGATTTTTGCCCCCCCGAACAGCCCTAAACAGATAGAAGAGAAAGAGAAAGAGAGAAAGAGGAGAGGAAGAGGGAATGGAGGGGAAGAGGGAATGGAGAGAGAGATAGGGCCCCTCTGCTTCCGCCGATCGATCGCAGATCGCCCGGCCGATCGTCGCAGCTCGTCGCAGCTCCGCCTCCGCCTCCGCCTCTGCCTCTTTCTTCTTCTTCTCTTCTTCTTCTTTCTTCTTCTTTTCTGATTGAAAAAAGAAAAAATTTAAAACGACGAAACGACGTCGTTTTGAGTTCGTGGGATTCGGGGGAAGAAAGGATTCGAGCTACGTAGCATAATTGAAATTATATAAGTTGTCCTCCTATTAGAGAGGCAGATTCTCACCGTACAGTTTGGTGAACCATCAACCTAAACTATGATAAAATCTTCTAACCTAAACAATTCACTCTATTCCAACCTAAATAATTCATTTTTTCTTTCTTTTTTCGATGTGAGATTTTCAAATAAAAGTTAGCCAATAGAGATTGTCTTAATTGTTTAAAATTAAGAAAATCAAGAAAATTAAAATTAACTATTGAAACTCTCACAAGGCTCCTCACTAAATGAGATGGGAGTATAAAATTCTCTTTATATGATTAAAACAACTCATTTTTTTTCTTCTTTTCCTGAGGTGGGATTGTAAAATAAAAGTTAACAACTGTTTGGACGTAAAATTCATTTCTAATAAAGCAATCTTAGTTGTTTAATTTTTAATAAGATCAATCTTAATTTATTTAAAATCAAACAAATCTAGGCAATATATTTTGATAAAACAGCTAAAATCGCGATTAAACCTATAAATCAGTCAAACTGAAAACGATTCAACCTAATCGGCTAAATCAAAAGACTAACCAATTTACAACAAAATTAATTAATTAAAACTTTTAAATTTTATTTTAAAATTTAAATCATGTTGAACTGAAATATGTACAATATTATAATATTAAATGAGAGTATGAGATTCACTTTATATAAGTGAAATAACTCAATTTTTTTTTTCTTTTCTCGATGTGTGATTGTAATTATTTTAAAGTTAAATACTACGAGAGTTTCAAAATCTCATACAAAATTATTTTTAAAATCAAAACCTTTATGTGGGATTGCAAAATAAAAGTTAAATGGAAGTTAGCTAATGTGAATTTTCTTAATTGTATAAAATTAAGAAAATAAAAAGAAAAAAATGGTATGAGATATTGATCATAGGGTTTCTCACTAAAAATATTTTTTTACTTGTATAAATGGGAGTATAAGATTTAGTTTATATAAGTGAAACAATTCACTTTTTCTTTCTTTTCCTGGTGTGAGATTGTAAAATAAAAATTAAATGAAAGATAGCCAATGAAGATTTTCTTAATTGTTCAAAATTAAGAAAATTCAATAATTTATATAAATAAGAGCATAAGATTCACTTTATATAAGTGAAACAATTCACTTGTTTTTTTTTCTCCCTGATGTAGAATTGTAAAATAAAAGATAAATGAAAGTTAGTTAATGAGAGTTTTCTTATTCAAAATTAAGAAATTTTAATAATTTTAGAATGAATGTTTAAAACTTCTAGAAGGCTTCTCTCTCAAAACCCCTTTTATAAGATTTTACTTTATGTAAGTGAAATAACTTACTTTTGTTTTGTTTTGTTTTTTTGTTTTTTTTTGTTTTTTTTTGTTTTTTTTTTCCGATATGAAATTGTAAAATAAAAAATAACAATTGTTTGGACGATAAATTTATTTCTAATCAAGTAATCTCAGTTTTTTAGTTTATTTCGAATTAAACAAATCTAACCAATATATTTTAGTAAAACCGCTAAAATCATGATTAAATCAACAAATCATTCAAATCAAAAACAATTTAACTTAATCAGTTAGGTCAAAAGACCAACCAGCTTACACAAAAATTAATTAATTAAAACTTTTAAATTTTATTTTATTAAAATTTAAACTGTCACCAAAATATAGAAAACAATATATTAATTTAAATTTAAAATTGACACAAAATAAATTTAAAATTATAATAATCTATCCCATGATTTATACGTTTTAAATACAAATTTAAAATCATCATAATTATCTCATAATTTTTGTATTAAGGAGCAGTAAGAGTAACGTTGAGACTATCAATATATCTATATATTTTATAAAAGAATACTTTTAAGGAGAGATATTATGAGACTTTCAAAACCTCATACCAAATTATTTTTAAAATCAAAACCTTTATGTGAGATTGTAAAATAAAAGTTAAATGTAAGCTAGCAAATGGAGATTTTCTTAATTGCTTAAAATTAAGAAAATCAAAAAATATTTTTAAAATCAAAACCTCTATGTGAGATTGTAAAATAAAAGTTAAATGGAAACTAACAAATGAGAATTTTTTTAATTGTTTAATATTAAGAAAATCAAAAAAACTAGTATGAGATATTGATTATAAGGTTTCTCACTAAAAATCTCCTTTTGTTTATATAAATAGAAGTATAAGATTCACTTTATATAAAATGAAAGTATAAGATTCACTTTATATAAGTGAAACAATTCTTTTTTTTTTTCCCGACATAGAATTGTGAAATAAAAGATAAATGGAAGCTAGCCAATAAGAATTTTCTTAATGATTTAAAATTAAGAAAATTCAATAATTTTTGAATGCGGATTTGAAACTCGTAAAAGGTTTCTTCCTAAAAATCCCATTTTTCTTATGTAATATATAGATAAGAGTTATTATGACAACAATTTTAAGTAAACAAATTTTTAAGTTTTACAAAATAAGAAAAAATTAGTATATTAAAGAATATAATTTATTACTATCATATGGTAAATTAAAATTATGAAACTTATAAAATGAATGTATTTATAGCCCAAACACTTTTTTTTTAATATATATTTTCATTTTAATAAATATGGACCAAACTACACTTATAAATAAATATGGAGTAAATCATACATGGACCTAAAAAAATATTTTGGGACCCTTTAAATTGATCCTAAAACCAAAAAAAAAATATTGAGCCTATAATATTTTACCAAATTTAGGGGCCCTATTTTTGGGCCAAATTTAGGGGACCTATGTTATATATGTTTATATGTTTTACCAAATTTAGGGGCCCTATTGTTTTTTATTTATTTATTTATATATTTTCATTTTAATAAATATGGGCCAAACACATTTATAAATAAATATGGGCTAAATTATATATGGGCCCAATAAAACATTTGGGACCTTTTAAATTGATCTTAAAACTAAAAAAAAAAAAATTAAACCTATAATAATTTTTTAAATTTGAGGACCCTATTTTTGGACCAAAATATGGGACCTAAGCAAAAGTCTTACCTGCCTTAAGGCAGGGCCGGCCCTGACAAGAAGTTAAAATTAACCTCCTAACCAGGAGATTGGCCTCGGAGATTTTGGGACGCAGGGTCTTAATGACTTCACTCCCACTCTTTGGGAGCTTTACGAGATTGGTCCACACGCACAACATATATAACTAATCTTTCATACTTATTACTATTCAGCAATTGATCATTCCTTGATCTCAACGAGCCTTCAAAATGATCAAACCCATGTTCTCTCTCTTCCTTCTCTCTCTACTCTTCTTCTCCTCAAACTCATCAACTGTCCACAACCCAATCAACGTCTGGCCCAAACCACGAACCTTCCTGTGGCCCAACCCACACTCGATCTTCCTATCCACAAACTTCACCATCTCATCCCCTAACTCCAACCATCCCTACCTAACTCCCGCCGTCAAACGCTACCTCCGTCAGATCCTCACCGAGCACCACCGCCCCCTAATCCCCTCCGCCGCCAACCCCGCCTTATCGCCGCCGTTGCAAACCCTAACAATCGCCGTCGCAGACCTCGCCACGCCGCTCCACCACGGCGTCAACGAGTCCTACACCCTCACCATCCCCCCCGCCGGCGACGGGGCTGTTTCCGCCGGCGCCAATATCACGGCGGAGACGGTGTGGGGCGCCATGAGAGGGCTCGAGACCTTTTCTCAGCTAGTATGGGGCGACCCGACCCGAGTGGCGGGTGGGTTGTACATCGCCGATTGGCCGATTTTCGGGCACAGAGGGGTGATTTTGGACACATCGAGGAATTACTATGGAGTAGATGATATATTGAGGACGATTGGGGGGATGAGTGAGAACAAGCTGAATGTGTTCCATTGGCACATCACGGACTCGCAGTCGTTCCCTCTGGTGGTGCCTTCGGAGCCTGATTTGGCAAGGAAAGGATCGTATGGTGAAGAAATGCAGTACTCGCCGGAGGATGTGAAGAGGGTTGTAGAGTTCGGGTTGGAACATGGGGTTAGGGTTTTGCCAGAGATTGATATGCCAGGTGATCTACACTACTCTCCGTCTTTCTACTTCTATATTGCTCCCTTTTGGTCTCCATTTTCCACATTTGTTCTATTTGTCAAAAATAAATAATCATAAGGGTCGTTTTCAGAAGTGCCACATAAGTTAAATTTTTTTTTATTATAAAGTTTATGATTTTGTATTAATTAAGTCTAATGGATTACTCTTGTTAGTATTTTATATTTATTTATTTTTTTGTAAAAATGTGTTTAGAGGGTAAAATTGTAAACTTGATCAGCTTAGCGAGTTAGCTCAGTGACAAATTTTTTTCAAAGACCTTAACTAGTATCAATCTGATCAAATTGATACAAAGCTCAAAATTAAAAATTAAAATTGAGTAAGTTAAAATATAGTACCAAAATGACAAACCATAAATTACAAAAATTGTTGGGGAAATTCTATGTATGTACCGTTCTATAAATTAGCATAATTTTATCACAAAATTTTATACCATCAATTATAAAATATGTAACCTCACAACAAATTGGCATAAATGTTATACCCAAGCCACAAATTTTTGTTATATGAACCATAAAATTTTAGAAATTTTATTACGTTAATTTGTAGCGAGATTACGCATTTTGGAATTAATGTTATAAAATTTTGTGATAAAATTATACCAATTATGGTAGGTGTGTACTTTAGGGTTACCCAAATTACTGGTGCAATTTGCCCTAGTTAAAAACAGACGAACAAATTGGAGTTTTATTTTATGACATACTCTGGAGAAAAATCAAGAAATAAATAAATAAATAAAAATAGTCCGAAAAGAGGTCAGGAACTGAATTGGATGATGAAAGACAAATTTGGGTGAGCTGTGGTGGTAGCCCACAGACTTACAATCTAATTCAAATATTCTAGCTCCCTTTTGTACTTATTTTTAATTTTTTATGTTTTTTTTTTAATTTTTTTTTTTGACTCCTTAGCATTCTTCATATTTTATTGTTAGGTTGCAAATTAAAGTTTTAAGAATTTTTAATTATGGGCAGGGTTCTCGACTGAGCTAACATGTTCAAAGTTTTACTGAGTTTATGTTTAAGTTGGGTTGGAGTTGAGTTGAGTTCAATTGATTTAGGTTTTGTTTCTGTTGGCTTGTTAAAAATAATTAAATAAATAAATAAATCTATCTGAAATAAAAGGAAAAAAAGAAATTGCTTATTCTCCTTCTTACAAGATGAGCACCATTCAACCTTTTCTAAGGTCTTTAAAGTAGGAATACAAAAATAGGAGAATTACATAATGACAAGAACTTGGGTTTTATTCAACCAAAGCTTATAAAACCATTGTTTTAATTATTTAAAATTTTGTCTTTCCTTGCAACTCTATTTTCTTATTCATGGATATGGTTGTTAGCTGGGGTGTCATATCATTATTTTAAAGATTTAAATTTGTGTATGGTCTTAGAACTCTATTGCTGAACCCTTATGCAGGATCACTTGTTCCCATTCAAATTTTCGAAGACTAGTAGGTTTATTGAAGTTATTTATTTATTATTTTAATAATTGGCCCCTTTAAAGTATTAAAGATGGCTTCTATCAATAGATATTGTGCGAGAGTGGATTTTCTCACTGTTTAATGAATTGGTGCTCCAACCGAGATCTACAAGACAGGGAATCGATGAGAGTTGCCTGACCTTGGTTAGTTAGAAAACCCTGGGTTTGTTGTTTGAAAAAAATAAATTTATTTAATTGTGTAAAAAATAAAATAAAATAAATTTTTATTTAATCTAGCTGAAAATAATTAAAATATTAAAGATATGTTTAATATTGCTATTACTTAGTAAACAATTGAAAAATGGTAAAATAGTCTTTTGCTAATTTATCTTGTCCAGTCCATTCAACCAAACATTGGATTCACTAAAAATAATCCTTTTCAGACATCTAATCCCATGAGAAAACAAACACAGGACACGTATCCAATCTAACCAAATAGTCTGGGGGATTCACAGTCCTAAGATTTAAGTCCGATGAATTCTAATCTCCCTTATCTAGTCTGTCTGTAACGCCCTCAAAAAATACAAGTATAAATACATCCACAAACATATATTAAGGCTTCGTTTGGGAACCCTCATTTTTAGTTAAAAAGTCAAAAAGTTACTAAATTAGCCAAAAAGCCAACAACCCATACCAAAAAGTTAAAGATTCTCTTATCTCTCTACTTTTTGCACATCTTTTCGTAAAAAGCTAAAAACTCATCCAAAAAATATTAGTTTTTTTTAGCTCATATTTTAGCCAAATAGCCAAAAAGTTACTAAATTAGCCTGTTCCCAAACGAGACCTAAACGATAGCATAAATCAGAGTGAATAGTCCTTTCATTTCCTGAAGTTAGAGATACAAAAGAGTTTCACAAAAGTAATGCCCTATTGGCTTACACCTTTTCAAGCCTTGGCTTGGTTACAACAAAATGAGCTTCGCTTAGTACAGATTTAGCCCTAGGTTATACAAAATAAACAAAACAAGAAGTTCTTGCTTCCCAGTGGTCCATCCAACGCTATTGTCTTGGAGGAGGTATGCCATCGTTACCTAAAAATGTTATTCCCTAATAGGGTGAGCCACAACCCAGTAGAAATCATCTAGCACAATATATGAAACTTAGCAAAGATATAAGTACAAGTGTATAAACAACGTTCATGACAAAAATCGTATATACTCAGAAGATATCAATTTCAAGTCTTAATCCGTTTACTTTCAATTCACATATTGATTACTTATCTTTCTCAATTCATGAGCCAAATTCACTATTTCACAATATCGGAACTGAGACTACAACTCAATTACTTTTAACCATATAACACATATGCATAAACACTTCAAACTTCCATTTCATGGATATTTCGTCCGCGGGCAACCGTCAAACAGGACCCATGTAAACGTAGGCTATATCAGCACTACCATTGCCATTTTACGGATATTTCGTCCGCGGGTTAGGCACCCATGTATAATTTTGGGACTTTCACCTAGGATACTTTGGCCAAATTAATTATAATGGAGTCCAACCCCTTCTCCTCCCAAACAAATATCCATACATATGCAATGCATTTAAAAGATAATCAAACATGAAGCACATCCTCTTTTCCACTTCCAAACTAACATACATATACAACGTATATAACCATGGTCATATTCAATGACAATCACCAATACATCAGTTTCAATTTACCTAATCCACATGTAATTTCTACAATAATCAAAGCTATTCTCCACCGATACCCCAGTACAGTTATCTCTAAACAGATATTCAATCTCAACAGATAGTTTATTCAAAACTTTAAAAAAATAAGTTAATACATAACCAATTCTATCATTTATGTCAATACTCTCTTAATTTCACATTTTCAATGCCAATTTCAATTTTTGTACCAAATAATAGTTCGACCCAAATAGGGCAATTTTCCTCTTTTTCCCAAATATTGCCTAAGTGTCAAAATCATCAAATTAGATATGGCACAACATCATTTTCAAACCCCGCAAACATTAATTTCATCTACATCCAAAACACCTCTTTATATTTTATGCTCCAAACCCTAGGTTTGTTTAAAACCAAATCACTTCATTGTTACACAAGAAACAATAACTAAGCTAAATATCATATTAAAGTGTAGAAAGATCCCTACCTCAAAGGAAGAAGATGAACCACACAAGAGACAAACTCCAAGAGTGCCGAAACCCACTTCTTTTTGGATCAAAATGTAGATCTTGACAAGCTCTATCTTTTTCTCAAAGGCACTAGGGTGGAAATCTCAATGGAACTAGATGAAATTCCAGAGAGAAGGTGAATTCTAGAGAGAGGCTCAAGAACAAGCTTTTTGGTGAGTTTTACAGAGAGAGAGACATGAAAAAGTGATTCAAAATGTCATCTACTCGGATTGAAATGCACGCAGTCTGCTCGAGCATGGGAATCCCCGCTCGAGCGTCAGACACAAACTCCCGCTCGAGCGTGAAACTAGATGCTCGAGCGTCGAATGCATTCACCCAACATCCGCAGACCTGCAAAAAAAAGCTGAGAGTTGACGAATCCCGCTCGAGCGTGAGAATGGCCGCTCAAGAGGAGGAGCAAAATTGTGAAGCTCACTTGAGCGTCAGAATGCCCGCTTGAGTAGAGAGTCCAAATTCTGGGCAACACAGGTTTTGAAAAACACGCAACCAACCTATCTCAAACACACAACTGCAACTTGATAACCAAAAATAGAGAGGGAACAAGGGAAGAAGGTATGAATAATCTCTCAAACTCATACAACCTGTATTCGGAACACAACAAGGGACGGGTCAGAATTGGAATCGCTATACTGTCCAATCAAACACACCCTAAAATGCTAAAGTTAGGGACTTGTGAAGGAAAAGATAAGGAATATATAGAGAGAGAGTAATTGCATAGAGAAGAATTTGGATCCTACTCAAGGAGAAGGAAGGTACCTTATATAGGCTTTACTGGCTTGCTCTCCAAGGTGCGTGTGGAAGAGCTCACATGCCCTTCTGGTTCTGACTAACATTGCACGAGGACCACAAATCAGTTAGGCATGCAAGCCCGTGTGATTTGATCTGTACCCATATGACGTAATAACTGTTTTTGTTCAATACCTGAGGATTTTGATGATGCGTTCTTTCTCATATGACCTTGAGTTGAGTACAAGGCTTGAGCCTTTATTAACTGTTCTTGGCCTAGGACCATGGTTCAGCTCAACCCGCCTTGATTGGTTGTGTCGGACTTAGGTGCTCCTCCTTGGTGGGTTTGACCCACTCTGATGTTCGGCCCAAATCGGTAGAGCTAGGTGGGTTTGCCCTACTCTGGGAGACTTAAGTGGGCTAGGTCCACTTTGGTAAATTGGGTGGGTTTGGCTCACTCTCATGTTCAGCCCATATCGGTACCCTAAGTGGGTTCAGCCCACGTTAGTACCCTGGGTGTGTTTAACTCATTCCCGTTGACTAGGCAAACCCGGACCACTCTAGTGTTCAATCCATGTTGGTAGGGCTACATGGATTCGGCCCACGCCAGTGCCGCAGGTTCGGCCTGCTTTCATGGGTCTAAGTCGGTTCAAACCCAAAGCAAAGTTAGCTCAGCCCGGTCGTGGCCTTGCTTCGGCTATAGTAACCTCCTTCAGATACACACAGAAGTGTTAGAAAAATTTCACAGAGAGTAAAATAAATTCACAAATAAGTGCAATGGGGGCAAATCATTAATTTGAAGTGATTATTTGATATGGTTATTCATTGAAAAAAAAAAAATCAATTTGGGTGTTTTATTAGCTATGTATTTTGACTTAACTGTTTATTTAGGTTATTATTGTGATTAGAGGTGGCGAGCAGATGGGTGTAGACAAGTCAAAATTAGTTGTGTAATTAAATCAACTCAACCCAAATCCATCTATTTAATAAATGGGTTTAAATGAATTGGGTTAAATTGGATACTGGTTGGACAAATCAACCAACCAACCCATTTATTTTATTGAACTCTTTTTCCTGCGGTGGTGGGGTGATGGAGGAGGTGGTGGAGGTAATGGTGGTGGCGGCATGGGTCATGACTCCGCCAAAGGTTATGAGATTTACTGTGTAGGTGTGGATATAGACTGCAGTTGTTGCTATGCAGATCAACCAATGGAGCATGAATGTACTGTTATAACTTTGGCTTTTTAGTTGCCTTGTGGCACCCACTTATAGACTCTCGAGCTATCGTTCATATTCTCCAAAATTGTGCATTACACTTCATTTTAAGGGGTGGTTTGGGATGATTTAAATAAGTGCACTTTTTGACTATTTATGAAATAGGGGTTGCGTTTGAAGTGATGTGGCAGAGAGTTGATGTGACTTAAATAGGATAGTGACTTTTTGAGGTTATGACAAATAAGGCCATAGACTTTTAAGTCATTGACTATTCTACAAAAGAAAAAGGAAAGAAAAAAAATGAGTAAAAGAAAGTTTATTGTAATATCAAATGAAAAAATAAATTTATTATAAGGGATGTGATAATAATAAATAAATAACAAGTGCAAGATAATTCTGTGTCGAGTAAAATTAAGGTGGTGGGATAGTGGTGGTGGTGGTGGTGGTGGTGGAATTGGGGAGGAGGTAGGGGGGTGGTGGTGGTGGTGGTGGGGTAGAAGTAGTGGTGATGCCCTTTTAAACAGGTGCCCATGTTCAACTCATTTAAACCCAATTTTAAGTGGGTTCACAACATGCAATCCATTTAAAACCATTTATAGATTCGGACGGGTTTAAACAGGTTTCAAATGGGTGTAATTGGCTGGGTTCACAGGTTCGGAAAGTTTACCACCTCTTGTTGTCTTCAAGTCATTATTATCTGAAGCAATGAGATTTGAACCATAAAGTCATATTTCAATATAGCCCCAAAAAAACCACTTGGCCAAGACACCAGTTGGAAAATTACTTCTATTGTTTGACAAGTTTTGCATCTTGTTTAATTTAATACCTAAAATTTTTGAAAGTATAAATTACACTGACCTACCAAGAGGTTTGGCAAATATTACACATGCTGTCATTCACATTATCAAAATTACTCAGGCCTCTCTTATCAAAATTCCTGTTAAATTTCACACTTCCGCCTTCTTAGAAACATAATTATTCCTGAATTATACAGTCAACTTTTCTTTCTTTTCTCTTTCTCTCTCTCTCTCATCCAAAACCCCCAATTGCCCATTATCAGTGCCTTCATTCCTATCCCCGTTCGCAACCTAGACAAAAGTTTTAAAGCCCATCTCCACCATCATTTCCAACCAATCACATATTTTGATTACCAATCTAAAATTTATATTATATAAGAGAGATTAATATTAAGTATACGAAGAAGAAGAAGAGGCATATAAATTGATAGTATATATGCAAGATTAATTTATGTATACGAAGAATATAGAAATGTACTTACGTAGATTGTTGGTACTCCCAAATCCATGAAATTTACATCCAAGTTTTCATTTCCAAAGAACCTTAGATATAGAAATTGAATTTTTAGTACAATGCTTTTAATAAAAAATTGGATTCTTCTCCTCAATTTAATTTTCTTTTCCTAGTAAAATCATTTTGATTAGCCATTATTTGCTTTGCAACATTATATTCTTCTAAAAAACAAAGTGTAAGTTATTACTTGTAGAGATTGAGAAAAGAAAAATAAATAAAGAGATGAATATATCATAATATATATTCAACCCACCATCTTAGTTAGACCGATAATTCCCCCCTTTTTCTCAATTCTCTTCACCCTTCCTTTTTATGCCCAACTTTTGATTCCCCAAAAACATAATAAGAGGATAGAACTGGGAAGTTCTTTTTTTATTTTTGATTGTTTGTATGGTATATTTATCCATAGGACATAGAGGACAGATTATGAGGAACAATCAAAATTCTTTGTAATTTACTTTTAATAATTACCTGGTTACATTTCAAGTCTCTCATTGCTTTACTTGAGGTTTATTCAGTATGCAATATTTATCTCCTTCCCATCCCTCAAAAGTTTGTTGACTTCACGATTATTTGTTCATAGAAAATAATAGAGCTCTATAAAATTAGTTTTCTCTCAATTTCTTATTCTTTTTCTCTCTCATAGCTATGATTTGATCATGGACATAACAAGAAAAAAGAGATTTAAAATGTCATCCCTTGTTAGTATATCTTTATTAACATCTCATTTTCTTCTTGTTTTTTATTTCTAAGATCCTAATGAAATAACTCTAAATTTCAGAAGATTTTTATTCTTTTATCTTCTTCTCCTTTACAAATGCGTGGCTGTCCTTTATCCTTATTTTACTGATGGCTATAAATTTTAATTTCCTAAGCCAAAAGAAAAAAATTTAGGGCTGTAAATTACAGTTTCTCTAGTCAATTTTGAAAGTAATAAGGTTGATTGTGGCTTGTTTATTGACAATCTCATGGGAACTTTGGAAAGAATTGATATTTGCTTGAGCTCAATTAACTAGGTTCATCTTGCTGTCCGAGTGTATTGAGCTGAATACAAGCTTGACCCCAAATGTTGACTATACAGTATTAATAAACTTGATTTGTTTGTTTAACAAGCAATCTTAAACAAGAATTGATGCATTATGAAGGTTATTTTGGGGCAACTTCCACTAGTCTTTTCTTTCCTCTGTCGTGTATATGATTGTGATGCTAAATTTGTTTTGTTTCTGTTGCAGGACATACAGGATCATGGGCTGAAGCTTACCCAGAGATTGTGACATGTGCAAACATGTTTTGGTGGCCTGCTGGATCTGAATGGGCCGACCGGCTTGCATCTGAACCAGGAACGGGTCAACTCAACCCATTAAACCCCAAGACCTACCAAGTCATCAAAAATGTCATTGGTGACGTTACGACCATGTTTCCAGAACCATTTTACCATGCAGGTTCAGATGAGATCATCCCAGGTTGCTGGAAAGCTGATCCGTCGATTCAAACCTTCTTATCAAATAATGGAACCCTCAATCAACTCTTTGAGATGTTTGTTAATTCTACCTTCCCTTACATTGTCTCCCTAAATCGTACAGTGGTCTATTGGGAAGATATTTTATTGGATGCCAATATTAAGGTGAACCCCTCTACCCTTCCCCCCGAGAATACCATTTTGCAAACCTGGAACGGTGGCCCGAGTAACACTAAAAAGATTGTTAGCTCTGGGTATCGTGCCATTGTTTCATCATCGGACTTCTATTATTTGGATTGTGGGCATGGAGGTTTTGTTGGGAATGACAGTTCATATGATCAGAAACCAGGTACTGACCCAGGTAATGGTGGATCATGGTGTGCACCTTTCAAAACATGGCAAACCATATATAACTATGATATAACATATGGGTTGAGCGAGGAGGAGGCAAAATTAGTGTTAGGAGGGGAGGTGGCACTATGGTCCGAGCAAGCTGATCCAACAGTTCTGGATCAACGCATATGGCCAAGAGCTTCAGCAATGGCAGAGACATTATGGTCAGGGAATCGTGATGAAACAGGCATGAAGAGATATGCGGAGGCTACAAATCGGTTGAATGAGTGGAGGCATAGAATGGTTGCCAGGGGAATCGGAGCTGAACCCATTCAACCACTTTGGTGTGAAAGGAACCCTGGCATGTGTAATACAGTCAATTCATTTTAGGTATTTGACTGTTTGGCTGTGACAGCCTTTTCAGTGTCTATTTTTTGAATTGAACTTACAGAAAGATATAATTATTTTGTACGATTATGATGATATAAGTCAATTTTTTGACTATATGCTTATAGATATTTCTTGTGATGATGCTGTCCAAATAAAGTTCTCGAATTCTTACTAGGCATATATGGAGACAAAGATAACTTGAGCATGACATCCTGAAGTTTTTAACTTTAGCAATGTGTTTGCATGCATACACAGGCTTACGATACTCTGAAAGACGATACAGGGTTGCGGGAGTGTATTGTATGATGAGATAGAAGTTAAACAACACTTGGTATTTCAATTCTGTCACCACTGTCACATCATTGAGCATATTGGAGAAGACAACTCTGTGATTCACTTTTCAATCTTCATAATCTGTTTTAAGTTAGATGTTTCATGTCAATATTTTGTTGTGACTGCATGAATATTTAATCCCTCCAGCATCCACTCTAGGACTCTACTGTTTCAGTGCATTATCCTAAAATTTTACTTTATTTTTTATTCCATTGTAGACTCAGAGCTTCTCCTTCTTATGTCCTGCTTAGCTGAAGTTTGGAACCAATGGGTTTAATCTGCACTAAGTTAGGATTACTATACATTGTAACTAATATTGGTTGTGATACTGGAAAGTGCAAATAGTTATTTGTTTCTTGAATTAGAAGGACCTTGGCTTTGGGCTGTAATGAAGTTACTATGTTTTGTCATACTAATAGACTAATAATCTCGCAAAACGTATGATCCGATGTTTGGCAAAACAAATTGGGGTCCGGATTGATAGTCCATCCAAACATTGTATTCCCCATGTAGGAGACTATTTAAATCCCAAAAGGGGGGTGGGATACAAAATGGGAGATTAAAGAAAAGTTTGGACTAATTAATTAAATTGCAAAATTGATAAGATTTTGTCAATCCTTTTTATAATCATAAGTCAATCTAAACATATGATAGGATATACAATCCAAAAAGATTAATAAGCCTAGGACTATTAGTCCTAGGCATGCTAATCCCATCTAACCCATCCGTCATAACAACCGTACCTATAGTAAATACAAGACACCTCAAGATAGTCAAAATCCTCTGAACTCTTTGGATGACAAAACCTTGTACAAATGCACTTTCTGTTTCGAACAACGAAAGGGATTATTGCAAGAGGAAAGGTACTGCAACTCAACAATGATTCAAGTAGAAAGAGCTGTTGTTGATTGTATATTTGCATTCATATGTTGCTATTCGTTACATGAGAAGAAATAAAATTTCCAGCTTCTCCCAACCTTGAGAAAAGCTTGTTTCTGTGCAACTGTTGAACATACTAAGCAATATTATCAGTGATCCTTCCACTACTGCAGTGTACAACAAGAGAAGCTGCCACTTCATATGTTTGGTTGGTATTGTGAGGTATCGAACAAGTGATTTGTCACCTCATAGACAGATTAGCTAGGCTATAATCTTCTCATAACAGGCACTTACAGATGGCTTTTAGGAAGATCAGTACTTTCTCTGACTCCTAGCTGAGATACTCATAAATGATGTGGAAAAATAATCTTCTAATTAATAAGATGAAGATATCAGTAATTTC
Organism: Camellia sinensis; assembly: GCF_004153795.1. Taxonomy (NCBI): domain Eukaryota; kingdom Viridiplantae; phylum Streptophyta; class Magnoliopsida; order Ericales; family Theaceae; genus Camellia; species Camellia sinensis. Next base: position 353,773 of record NW_021024731.1, on the reverse strand, counting down.
TACCAAGGTTCCTCATGATTAATTATCTAAATTGGCTGTTCTTGTTTTTATGTTTTATTGTTCTTTTGTATGTGCCAGATAAGCCATGAAGAAGAAGATGAGATCAAGTGAGCTCTCAGAGCCAAATGCCGAGGACTTTTAGCAGTTGCTGATGATGTCAATGTAAAGCAAAATTTCGTTTTGGCGAACTTTTGTTCTGATCATATTAGAACCTCTGATAGTGTACATTGAACCATTGCAGTTGCTGAGGATATCAATGTAAACCAGAATTCTTTGAACCATTGTCGGCTATGTTGGCTTACATGCCCGTTGCCTCACTTTAGAATACGAAAAGACACCAAGTAATGCCTTTCTTCTTTTTTTATTGTTTTCTGTCTTCCCTTGTGTGTGCATTCATGTGTGTGTACATGCAATGTTGTTAAAGTTTATAGTTGTGATTTGTAATCTATTGCCACCGAAGTTGGTCTATGATGATAAACTTTCATTGTTGCATTGTATGCACTACATTATTTGGCTTCTGTTTGCTTTTGCTTAACTAGGGGAGCATTATCCCCTGCGGCTTTTCTGTTTTCGGTTATATTATTATTAGTAGGAAAGGTTAAAGCATGTGAGACTGAAAGGTTAAAGCATGGGATAGGTTATCTGTACAGGTTATGCCCATACATGCATGCACTAGCTGCCCACTAGTTGATTTTGTAGCAGAGTTGAAACTCGTTGTCAAGCACATGCCAATACTCTCATTTTTCCAGTGGTTCAGAATTTGCCTCAAAGTTAAAACAATTCTTATGCTCTTTTTTCTTCACAAGATCAGCCCAAAATTACTGGATCTTTATGCTGACATGGATTTCTACCGCTCTATTATTTTCCCAATGTCAGTGACCCATTCTTACTTTAATCTTCAAAAGCCCCTAATGACATATCAACAGTTAAGGGTAACTCATCGTTAGAGTCAGTAAGTCGAGCATTATCTCCTCCTCCTACTGTTAAATTTTGATGGTGAAATCAATTAAATTGTTTAATAAAACAGGTGTTAATTATTGGGTTCAGGTTAGTGAATCTCTCTCTAAACTCTCATAGCCTCTCTCTCTAAACTATTTCATCTTCTAGGTTTTCTAGGTGCATCGCTTCGGGTGGGGGAAGGGGTTTCGGCCCGGCCTCCTCTCTCCTCCTTCTACCCCCCTTTTATTCTTGCTTTCTTTACTTTTCTACTTAAATAACCTTGGAAGTTTTGTCTTTGCAACCTTCTCCCTTCTTGTGAGGTATTCCTTCACCAGATCTACCTTCGCTCTCCTCCACCTTTTTCCGGCGCCGTCACCACCACACCGCCACCTGATCTGCCACCACCCACCAGATCTCCTACCTCCTCGCCTCCACGGCCCTACCATCACCAGATCTGCCTCCACCCCTTCTCCACTTCCTTATCTCCACCAAATCTGCCTCTGGCAACTATTTTTGTTGCCGCCTTCCGCTGCCTTACTTTTGGACCGAAGGTTTTCTTGTTTTTCTTCTTATTCTTCTTTTTTTTTTTTTGGTGGTGTTTGGATGTGTGGCTAGGTTTCCATCGGTAGTATGATTGTTGCTTACTCTCTGTGTAGATGTAGCCTATGTATTTGTTTCAAACTTATCTATTGTCGAATTCTTATGATTGACGTCTACTTTGCGGTATGGGATTTTGTATCTTGATATATTCATAGCTTCTTCTTAATACTTTCTTTTGTGAATTTTTACTTTGTTTGGTGTAATTTTTTATTTTGTTGTAATGGGTTCCTTTGTAAGTGCAGTTTGGTTTTCCTCACCTTAATGGAAATTTCTATTGATAAAAAAAATAAAAAAATATGAGGGTTTAGAGTGTTAATTATAGGGTGTTAGTTATAGAAAATGAGTTGTCTCCAGTCCAGTTATTGAACTGGATGGCGCTGTTTGGGCTTGTGGGGCCCATCATGGGTTTTGCTTCGATTAGAGGTCACTTTGTGTAGATTATTTATAAAAAAAATCAGGTCATTCGGATATAGTTTCAAATGAAATACAAAAATTATTTTGAACCTCAAGGAAGGTCACTTGTATTTTCTCTAAACCTCAATGTAATTTATCCAAAAAAATTAAAAACTGTTCTTGGAACCGAAGCTGTGCGCCAAAAAATAAATAAATAAATAAATTGAAGAAACAACCAAATTGGCCATCATTTTCTACAAACATATCACCCACAATTCTAGTATCAAGATTTGGCCCAGTTGAAAATATCAAAACAGAGAAGTGTTAAACAGTATGCAAATTTATTATAAATAAAAACAAGAATGCTGAACAGCTAGGAAGCAGATAAAAATGACAAACTTTCTTAGCTATAAATTTATAACATTATTAACTTTGTATTATATCTTACAGGACATGGTTGAGATGTCCATTCATGGGGCCTTTAGTGGGTTATGTAAATCAGGAAGAAAGCAATAACCCAAGTGGTTTACTTCTCCAGGGCACCATTCTTCTTTCAACAGCTTTGTTCCCAACTTCCAAGTTATCTTATTACTTATAGTCTTAAAATTGGATTCAATGTTAAGATGACTCGAATCAATTTGAAATATTTCTTCACATATATAGTTGCCCAATTAATTGAATGTCTATGTGCAGTTGGGGCCACTTCTAGTACAGAAGATCCATGCTGGATGCTTATTATACTAAGGTAAGGTGGTACCATTCATTAATTTGTATTGTGCAAGCATGATTGAAATTGAATGGCTTCTAAGTGATCTGTGCATTAGCCAGTGGCCTCTCTCCTTAGCATGGTCATGTTGCATTTACTTCATCAATCCCACCAAACTTTGACTTTGCCCACCATGTAAAACCACACCAAAAAAATATACATACATATATATATATATATATATAAATATATGAAAGCAAATTGCCTCTCTTTCTTGCACTCAATGGCTTAATTATACAACTTACTACAATTTTTTAAATTTCCACTGATTTCTTGCACCTGTGAGCTTCCTCATAACTCTCCTTTAAAACAAGAGCCACACTATGATCAAGTTCCAAGTTAGTCCAAGCTAGCTTGACTCATCTTCACAATGAAGTTTTCAAGTCAAGCAATCCCCTTCATGGCTATTATTATGGTATTTCTATTTCTCTTATTTGCTTCGGCCTCAGAGGCTGCAGTCACATGCAGCGATGTCGTTAAGGACATGAGACCATGTGTGAACTACCTCAAGACCGGCAGTGGGATGCCACCAACTGCTTGTTGTGCTGGAGCGTCAGCTCTTGCATCTGCTGCAGCGACCAGTGCTGACAGGAAGACTGCTTGTAACTGCATCAAGTCTGTCTCCAAGAACATGAATGTGAATCCTTCTTTAGCCAAGGCACTTCCTGGGAATTGTGGAATTAGTTTGGGATTCACTGTTGACCCCAACGTGGATTGCTCCAAGTATATACTTCTACTACCTCTTTTATGCTCTAGCTAAACACTTCTTTTTGTGCGCGCGCGCACACACACACACACACCAAAACACATACCAAAACACACACACATGCGCGTGCGCGCGCACACACATACATGTTGAGTATTCATATTTAACCTCAATACATATAAGAAAAAATTTAGGAACATAGAAACCAATCAAGAATTGGACATAATCCTCTCACATGAGATGAGTTTTACCTTTTTTTGGGTCCCACACCCATGTAATTGAGTTATTGTGTTCGTTTTTGTAATCGGTTTCTGGGTCATTTTTTGTGAGTTCGTTCTGTAACCCTAGGTTTAGCGTTAAACCATTCTTCACCTTTTTCTTCGTTTGCTTTGCAGGGTCAGTTGAACATGAAGTCTAGAGCTGGAGAATGAGGCATGTTTCGAGTGATATGTATGATCAAGCTTAATCTATGTTGTAATGAAGTGGGATATACTAGTGTTTTTCCTCATTCCTCTAGCAAATAATACTACTATGAGTTGCTTGATTTTCGCCCTATTGTATAAAATAAAATGTTTTTTCCCATATCATCAGAATATGCAGTGACAATTCTATGTTTTATGCAGTTTGTGAAATGAGTGTACCTAGTTTTTCTTGGCATTTGATATAAATTGAAAGTATCTGAGATGATTCATAAAACCGAATGACAATCCGCAAAAGTAGTGTAGTCGTTAAAGTGTGAATTTTGAGATGAGTCGCAAAATCGAACATCTTGAGTTCAACTCTCGTTGGTATCTTCTGACCTTAATAGATAAATATCTGAGATTTACTCTACAAGGATGAGCCCAAAGGGCCTTGCTGGGGAAATTCTTTATCATTCAAACAAAAAACAAAAAACAAAAACAAAAAATAAACTCAGAACACATATGGTGAAGTTTACACAAACAATTGGGGAAAAGTAAAGGCAAAATGAAGCAATTTTTTCCTGGACTAAAGAGTAAATATATTGACAAAATGTTATACTAATTTATTCTCCCTCTCACATGAAATATGAGGCCCACATAATGTGATGGTGGTGAGTCCCATACCTCATGGAAGAGGGTGAGTAAACCAACCCAAGTTGTAGTCGTAGCAGTTGTTGTCATGGCGGGGCGTTGAATGAGGTGGTGTTGTAGTGGTTCATTGGTGGAAACCTGGTAAGCTATTACACTTACACAATTACACATGTTGACAACTTCAAAACTGTATCCTTTTCGTTTCCATTTCTGATATTGTCTCTCAATTTTGTAGCTCTCAATTTTAAATTTCTATGTTTGGAAAGAAAATGAAATTTTACTGTTCAAAAACAGTAACCACAATAATATTTGATAATTTTTTTTTGTTAATAGTTAAACCTTTGATGTTGATAATGAGGGTGGTTGTTACTAGTAGTGGTGGTAGTGGAATTGCACTGTGTAATTGTAACACTCAGACAGTGAAATTTCACTACGTATTTGTTCAATAGAGATATTTCAAGTATGTCACTATGTTATAAGTTTCTCTGTTAATATTTTCATTTGTGATGTTCATGGTGAAGGTGGTAGTTGTGGTGTTGGTGAATTTTTTTTCATTAATAAAGAAATTTGTGATTCTTTTACTTCAGTTGGACATAACTTTGTGCAAGTGTATTCGTTTGAAATAATTTATTTTATTTTATTTTGGAACTATGAAATTTTCATTTAGCTACTAGACTAGGAGAATGAAGTTTCATTATGTTAGTAGTTAGCTCAAACGGTGAAATTTTTATTTATTTTTTATTGTTTTCATTTAGGCACTCAGTTCATAAATTTAATTTTGAATTTTCTTTGTCTAAAAGTCTACATTCTAAAATACCTTGTCTTTTAGGACAACCTCCTGCAAAATGACCAAACTATCCATGTATATATATATTGTTTCCCAAACCCTAACAAACCATTCTCTCACTCTTTCTATCTTTCTCTTCCGCCTCCACAGCTGGCGATCTCCCTTATCTGCCTCCATCGCCGGTTATCTCCCTTATCTTTCTACTTTCTATCTCGCTATACACAGAGTCATGGTTCTTCAATCCTCGATCCATTGTCATCGATGAGATTGAAACCATTCTCGGCACAGAGATGACTACCATTTCACAGGAGGCCATCTTTGGCATCCATACTTTGTCGTTCCCTCGCCGGCAAATCCTTCTTCTTTATGTTGTCGGACTTCTCTGCCTTCCTCCGCTGCTCTCTCATAATCTTTTGTTTCTTCGTCTCCGCCTGAGAGATCATCTAAACAGGGTGTCCGATTGTGCCTGACAATTTGAGCCCTTAGTCTGATTCCACGAGTGCAATGTGAAACAGGATGAGAGTCTAAATTTGGAAAATCTATAGAAAATTCACTAATTACAAGAAATGCCAAAAATAGGCTACATTACCAGACTTAGAGTGGTCACCTAATCTTTTGGAAAAAACTAGAAAACCCATGGCTCATACCCAAAGGCCATGATCTGTTGTAACCAAAGTGTCTTTGGCTTGGGAATTTAGGTATGAGGGAGAAATGTCATAAATTGAGCACCCCCCGCTCGATCAAAGATCGGCTATTTCATGATATGGAGATTATTGACATGACATGATCATATAACTCAATTATTAGTACTATCTTTACTATATGGAGCAAACAAATATACACCAAATTACCTATTTTGGAATGTTCTAATCTCTAGCTACTTTTAGAGCAAAAAAGGGTAAAAAGGTAGGAATCTCATGAAAAATTGAGACTTCCACCCCCTGAAGAGATTAGAATCATTTCAACTTAGGCAATGAGACCTCCATGCAATGAACTATCAAGGAGATATAGCAAATAAGTACATAGCCTCATGGTAGCTGCTAGACGTAATGAGAAGCAATCACAAGCAAAATGCAAAGATAAAAGAGGCTTACCTAGTAGTCCTCTGCACCATGCCAAGAGCGTAAAGGGTTAAAAAGCAATGCATGATACTAGATGCTAAACTAAATGATATGCAAAGGAAATGGTAGAAATGCTTACAGAGTACTCTAGCGAAAACACATAATCCACTCAAATCCATGTAAGATAGGTTCGAGAAGAGAGAAACTCCATCTTCTCATAAAGGAAATCGTGCCTGGGTTTCTAACCCATAAAATCAAAGAAAAAAAAGTAATTCGGGCTTGGCCAAAGCCGCTATACAAACCTATACTAACTTTAAAAAATGGGAGGAGGAGGAGGAGAGAGAGAGAGAGAGAGAGAGAGAGAGAGAACTAAGCTAGCAACAATTTCAACCAACAATCCCAATAAAACTTCTAAAATAGAAGAAATAGAGTAGAGTTAAGCTTAAAATTGAAATGGAAGTAAGGATTACCTCTGGAATAGTACAGATAGGCCTCGGGGTGATCACAAACTCTAATCCAAGCTCCCTCTGATCAGTGGAGGTCTTTCAAACTCCAAACAATCCAAGTGAAGGTAGGTAGAAAGTAGTCCAAAATTCTCACCAAAATTCTCTCTTTGTTTATTCGATTTAAAATGTTAGAGGGGAATATTAAGGGGGATTAGAGATTAAGGGATCAGCTGAAAAGTCTGAAAATTTGAACCCTTTTTTTCCTTCAAAAATGGTGGTGATTTTATAAGCATTGGGCTTGGGATATACCTCTAGATTCCACGGATCAATGGTATATTCTAAGGTCCTTTGGACACCTCACAAGAATGCTGCGTGGCTGATGCTAGAGCAAGATGTGCCAAATAAGACTCGATAAAGCAGAAATGGCCATGACGCATACCCAGACCAAAGTTGTTTGGCGTGTTGCCTAGAAAATGTTTGGTAGTGTAGAAAGAGATCCGAGCATGCATCCACAGGCCAAAAACGTTCGGCACATCATGGAAAAGATACTCAGCCAAGCCAAGCTTATCCAACTGATTTTCTTGGAAGGTTTTCTCTATTTTCTCATTCATTTTGGCTTTCTAAGCTATCTCTTTTGGGAAAATGGGTCAAGACATCTTTGAAAACACACTGCCTTGCCAAGATGAATGAAAATGTACCACTTGTCTTAATAACATTTTGAAAAATAAGTTTGAGAGTCCAGAAAATAATTTGGCCAAAATTGATATAGGGCGATTTTGGTTTTCTTTCCTATCCCTTACTTGTGCTTGGAGCAACATTTTGTACATTCATCAGGAGCTTGAGGTAGAGCACCCAAGTCTTAAGACCGATAAAAATGAGGTGTCTACAGTTACCCCTCTTTGATAGAGCTCGGTCCATCATGTAACACTTCATATTTCTTAGACTAGTGGGATTGCTCTTGGTACTCTTATTATCGTACTTGGAGCCACTTTGATTCATTTTAGAGTATTGATTGTGGTGGAATCTTAATGGTAAAGCAAGATTGAACCAAAAATATTGATTTGGATAATTTTCTTATGAACAGTTTTCACTCTTTTACCTTTTTCTCTTTCTAGACTTTGAATTTGTATGTGAGGCTAAAATCATTGGAAAGCTTATTTTTGGGGTTTTGATTTAGACATAAGAACGACCCAAAATGGAGTCTAGACGAGAGAGTTATGCCCGTTTGAAATTTGAGTACCTGTGCTGAAAACAAGTCCAATCAAGCAAACTTTTGACCGCTTGAGCGGTCTGTTCGAGTTACAAAGATTTTGGGAGCTTTCTTTCACTACTTGAGTCAAGTTTTGACCACTTGAGCGGTCTGTTCAAAGTCAACCACTTTAAAGTCACTTTTTGGTCCAAACTTTTCATTATTTCTTCTTCTCTTCTCTCGCTCTCCTCCATACCTAAAACCCTAGGCCTCCAAACCTTGATTTCATCTATTTTTCATCAAGAATCCACAATAGATCTTGCATTAAAGTTGAAGAACAACTAAAGATCAACATTTTGACCGATTGTATTGTGATTTCTTCGAAGCTCTCTTTGGGTTTTCCTCTTCTTGCCTCCATCCTTGAGGTAGGGTTACTTTTAACCTGATATATCTATGTTTTGGGATACATTTGTGATATTTTCCTAGTTATAATTATGTGTGAGTTGATTTTTGTGAATCAAAGTGGGTTTGATGAATGAAAAAGGGTTATACCCCATGTTTTGGACAAATCATGGTATATTATAGTTGATTATTATTGACTTTTAAAGTACAAAGGAATGAAAAGCCCTAATTTTTCAAAAACCCTAGTTTCAAATTTTAATTTAGTATTGGGTTTGGACAAGTTGACTCTTAAATCTTGAAATTTGGTGAATAATTTTGACAATGGTGTTGAGATACGAGGTTTTTGAATTTTCTTGGACGTATGTATTGAGTTTGGTAGACGTTGAGATTGTGGAAATTATGAGATTGGAGAAATTCTTTAATTGTTGATATTATTAAATGTTGATGTGAATTGAATAAACCTTAGGAAAATTGGATTTGAAAACTCATGCATAATGTGCATTATGATTTTATCTTGTGACCTTAAAATCTTGTGGATGTTTGAAAAATGTTGAAAGAGGGTAAATAGCATATGAGTCCGGGTAGTTGATTCAGATTTTGGAAAGTGATTGTGTATTGTGTTGGTACCAATGTGGGGAGTTAAGGTGCCCAATTGCCCTGTGTTGAGCTTATTGCCAGACGAACGTGGGATAATATTTTTGGGTGTCCACTGGTCTTTCCATATTGTAGTCGGTAAAAGTAAAAAAATAGATGATTTTGGGTGCCCATTCCCTGCCGTATTAATAGCTGACAAATGTGGAGTATTTTCTGTATATAGATCTATGTATGTAAGTATGGTTTTGTGACTCTTACTTAGGATTTCATAGCGTATTTACCATCCCATGGTTACGAATGAGACTTTGAATGGAAATCATGCATTAAACATTTTTAGTTTTTAAAAGAAAATATATATATATATATATAGATTTTGTAACAAGTGAATGGCATGATCATAGGCATCTCGATTATTTATATATCTTATTAATAGTATTTCCTACTGGGCAATAGCTCATCTCAAACTAACAACATTTTAGGCAATGATGGTGTGATTTTGCCGAAGTGACTTGCCAATGGATGTGTTTTGATTGGAGCACAAACTGTGTGGCTTGTGTCTAGGGCTGACTCATTTCTGTTCTTTCTGGTATGGGACACGGGGTTGTTCCACGTGTTTTGACCTTGTTGAGGTGATTTGGAGACTTGTCAGACTTCGGGTTGGCTGCGAAGCAGCAGCCTAGGCTTGTTGACTAAGCCAAGTTGTACCTGTGACCATGGCATTGGCGCCTGCGATGGGTTGGTTGGGCATCGTGCTCACAATGGGCCGCGCGATCGAATGAGGGGTTCAAGTCTATTTATGGGGGGTAGGTACGTTGCCCGCGAGATTGGAGGTCGTGACTGTAAGTGGGCTGGTAGGGCCCGCAACCAGGCAGGTTAGGTGGTTGCGCCCGCGGTTCTGGAGGTCGCGCTCGTGACCTGTTAAGGTGGCATGTTTGCATCCGCTATGTTTTGGACCGCGTCTGCAATGAGTCGTGTATATAAGTCCTCAGTGTGCTGAAAAAGTTACTTTTTCTTCTTTTCTCTCTCTTCTCTCTCTTTTTCTTTTCACCATTTTTGGGTTTCTTTGACCTAAAATCTTTGGTTTCATTTAGCTACACCCATTTTCTACCCCTAGTACCATAGACCAAAATGTATAGGGTGGCGAGGGTGTTATTTTGATATGAGCGGATCGTGTTTTCATCGTCAATGGAATTTAGATTTTCTCCTCTTCGCTTCAAGAGGTAGGCATTCTAGAGCTTCTTTTCAATACCTCACTATAGATAGACATGTGTAATTTTTATGGCATCTTAAAACATAGTTCTATAGTTGATTTTGTTAAAAATCATATGGGTTGGTTTCGGTTTAAGTTTATGAGTTATGAGTTGAAATTCATGGTTGATTGAGTGTTGTTGATGATGTTTGGGATATGGGGTTAGGAAGTCTGAGCTTCTAAATAAGAAATTAAGAAAAGACAATGTGGTTTGTGTAGTGTAGTATTGGGTTATGTTGGGTATACCTAAATTGGAGATTTTTGGTAAACAATAAGTGGGTATTGATGAGTTGAGTATGTTGGGGAATTGGAGGTTTGAGAATTGGTTTTCAAAACAAATAGATATTTTGTTTATTCTTTCATAAATTAGAGAGCTTGAATTTGGTTTATATATAGTTATTGTTGCTGTTAATGATTGGTGTATAGAGTTTAGTTCTTGGCCATCGGTAGATGATGGTATTGTTTGTTGATTAGTAGATGCCATGTGTAGGGTTTGTATGTTAGATTATGTGATAATCTTTGTTAGAAGATGTTGTGAATAGACAATTCCATTTTTGGTGTTGTGATTTACGTTGTGAGATTGTCATTGGATAGTGATGGTTTGATAACTAATAACTTGTATTATATTTTGGGAATGTTTTGAAATAGAGGAAAACCCGTGTTGAACGGTGGTGCGTGGAGCACATTTTGAAAGAAGTGAGTTAATGTATTTAACTGATTATGGTCATTATTATGATAACTGGATTAAGTGTATGTAGTACACTTGCATACGTATTTGTGTAGTTTAGCATGTTGTGCTTTTATGTGATTTGGTTTGGGGGTTCGTTTCTCGCCGTATCGAGCTAGTAAAGCTTGGCGCCTCAATAGAGGTTTCCTCGTCCCTTTCAATTTGCACCCGGTAAAGTGTGAAAGGGGGTTCGTTTGCCACCGTATCTGAGCTAGCAAAGCGTGGCACCTTGTGATAAGTTCTTCTCCCTTCCAGTTTGCACCCAGTAAAGTATGACCTGAGGAGCACCCATTTCCAGGTGAGGCCGGTAAAGGTTATGCATTATCTGTGTTGTAGGATCTGCCATTTGTGTTGTATACCGATGGAGATGGAATTGGTAGTATGTATTACTCTCAGTTGGTTATTTTTGGATTATATGTTATCGATTTTGTGTTGTGGTTGTCTCTTGTCCTTGGGTCTATGGCTAGGAAAGATAATACATGTATTGGTGCATAGATGTAGATAGTGTATTGAGATGTAGGTATGGGTGCGTAGAGGCATACAGTGTATTGAGATGTGGGGTTGTGTTTTCAGAACAGATGTTTCAAGTGAGATTCTTTTATGTTAACCTAAAAGGTTTTATTAAAAGAAGAATGGGGTTTTGTAATGTTTTGGAAGTAAAACGAGAATTTGAAAGAGAATAAATGATTTTTTTTTTTTAATACTATGTTGTGTCAAGAGGATGTTTTTGGAAAAACATATTTATATGAGTATATTTTTGAATATTAATTGTCACATTATCTATATGGTATATCGTGGTGCATGCATGATCATTTCTAGCTATATATCGTTATTGGTTAGGATGTTTGGGATCTCTATTGGGCTTAGTGCTCATCTCCCGTGTTGACAAATTTTCCAGGTACATGGTTGGAAGATTTTTCAAGACTTGAAGTCTTTTGTTATGTTTAGCCATGGGGCATTTCTATCTATTGGTCGAGTATCATTGTAGACACCCCATTTTTGACGGCCCTTACGACTTGGACGTCATTGCTTGCACACCCAATGATGAGTGCATATTCTTGTCAAGTGCTCGAAGTCCTCAGCGGAATGCCATAGCTTTGAGCCTTTCAAACCTTGTACCCTTGTTGCCTTGTTTTGGACCAAACCCAGTGATCTTCAAGCTTGCAACCTTTGGTGCCCTGCTGGCCATTTCTAGGGGCTGTCGGCCATCACTCTTGGTTGCCGGCCAGTGATGGCCAGCCGACCACCCGTGATGGCCTGCCGGCTACCAATGTCTTTTGTAGATATTTTGTGACAGTTGTGCCAATTGTTTGCACAGATGTATGCATTTGCTCCCACGTGTATGGCTGGATGTTTTTGAGGGAATTTCATGTTTTCTATACATAGAGGGTCTCCCTTCTTGCTTTGGGGTTAGAAAAATTTTGGAGCAAAATTTTTCATCTCTCTCTACAATTCTCTCTTTTTCTTTCAAATTTCTTAACCTTTGACTATACACTCTTAACCTTTGCTTATACACTCTTAACCAAACCTCTCCATCTTCAAGTTGAGGTATCGTTGAGCCTTGTTTGAGCTCTTGAGGGTGTGTTTACCTTGGTTTATTGCTTGGAATTGATCTCCTCTTCAAAAGGTATAAAGCTTTGCCTATTTACTTGCTTTATTCACTCTTTTTCTTGCTATTTTCCAACTGTTTTTGGGCCGTAAAAACTCTGTATTTTTGGGCTGAAACTTGGGTTTTAAGGCCAATAAAGGTTTAGGGGTGGCTTACCATTCTTTATACCTTGCTCTCTCAAGGCCTTTACCCTTGTGTTTCCCACCTTTGCACTATCTTTTTTTAAGCTTTTAAACACTAATTTTCATAGTTATTTCAAAGGCTAAAATCATGGTTTGAAGTCCAAAATTAGAGGGGTTAACCTCCCCTCCTTGTGTCTTGCTTACTAGTCTAGCATGATTCATGTTTTAGCTGATTAATCTAGCTATTTTTGTCCTGATTCCAGCATGTTTTAGGACTATTTTTAGACTGTTTTAGGACTATCTTTAAATGTTTGTTGCATACTTGTAGTGTAATTGTCCTCATGAGTTTGGTGTTTTAGGCATTAGACACCATCTTATTTGAGTTGATTGCATTTATTTGTGGCTTTCCATACTTGTGATCACTCTTAATCACCTCTGCAACCTCCCTCCTTTCTTGGCTTTTGTTTTTCTTTGGAAGTGGTTTCAAACTACTTGTTTGTCTAAGTATGAGATTGAGATGTCATGCTTAATGGTTTAATCCTTTTGGGGGTTCATTACTAACATGAGTGCGCTCTTGAGCTACTTCCAACATGAGTGCACCCTGCCTTGGTACGGGGGTATACTCTGCTCTCTCCATCTCCCCCTCGAACAGGAACGGATGGTCCAGCTGGAGCACATTCTACAGTAGGAATCTGGAAGGGATGCTGAAAAGTACAAATGGCAAACGCATCAGTATGCTACAGAATGCAGTATATGAGTACAGTGTGAATACTGTGAGCAGTGTATCAGTGCAGAATACAGTGTATGAATACAGTGTGAATACTGTGAGCAGTGTATCAGTGCAGAATGCATTGTATGAATATAGTGTGAATGCTGTGAGCAGTGTATCAATGCAGAATGCAGTGTATGAGTACAGTGTATGAATGCCGTGAGCAATGCTGTGAACAGTCTGTGGGCTACAGTGTGTCAGATACCGTAAGGGCTGTGTATCAAGTGTTGTGTCGTGCATCAGATTGTGTGAAATAGTTTATGTATTGTTTGAGACCATGGTCAGAAGAACATACCGGAATACTGCTGAAGCATCCCCATCACCGAGGCGTGATGTCTCTTTCATGCCCAAAGCAACTCTTGGTTTGAGCCATTTTTCCATTAGAGGACTTAAATTCACCTTTTGGACTCAATTAATTAAAGAATGGTTGGTAAACTAAAATGAAGTAATAAAATTGAGGCTACAAAAAGTATAAGATAATAACTTGTTTGGGTTCAATCGGACGTTAATTGAGCCCTTTGGTCTTGAGTCGTTTCATACTCATTAGTGATGAAAAACAGTTCAAGATTCATTGTTAACTACTTCCCTTGATCTTTCATGATAGGGCGGGGGTTTTTAAGAGTCTTGTTTTGTTGCATTCATTGAATTTGTACACTTGGTTCATAAGTGTAGACACCCCATTTTTGACCGACCTTAAGACTTGGGCGCTACTGATGGTTTACCGGGTGGTGAAAGATGTGCAGGGCAAAAGGTTCAATTTCTTCGGCAAGAGGAGAGTCAGAACCTAACCCCACACCTCATTTTGGACTAAAACTATTTTGAATAGTTTTTAGACCTTAAAACCCTCTCTTTCAAAATATTTTGAAACAAAGTTTCTACAATGCTCTGAGGCTCGCATTTTGTTAAATGATGTGCTTTTCGGTAAACCGAGCAAGGACAAGGTGGAAATGAATGAAAGAGAGATGAAATCATTGAAAAATCTTTCAAAACACCTTGTTTAGGGGTTTGGAGTTGAAGAAAAGAGGAGAAGAGGGAAGAAACCAAGTTGGAGAAGAAGATGGGTATGAATCACTAAGATAGAGTCAAACAGCCCTCGCTAAATCAGGCCTATCCTTTTGAATACTTGGATTTCACCGATGAGTCCACCACCGTTGGAAAGCTTACTTCTGGGGCTTCATTTTTCACTTAATAATCTCCTAAAGTCGTGTCCGGATGGGGGAGATATGATTGGTTGAAGTTGGGCATCATTTCGGTTGGACTGAAACTGAGCAACCTTCACTAAAAGAGGGATATCTCTTAGCACACATGAAATTTTGAGGTGAGGTTTCCAAATTTGGAAAGAAGACTTCTGGGGCTACAGTTTAGGCTCAAGAATGACCTGAAAAGGAGTCCAGATGAAGGAATTAGGCTTTGCTTCAAGTCAGGGACTAGGGTTGATTTTTTCCATCGGCCTTTATAGAGGTCCATCTGCCACAATTTGACCTCAGCAGTTATGAGTCGGCCAAAAGTGAACCTTATCGGCCAAAATGATGGTCGGTCAGCACTAAAGGTGGCTGGTCAGCCAGAAGTGTCCAAAACTCAGATTTTTGACAGATATTTCTCCTCCAGCTGTTTTTAGCAAGCTCCAGCTGTCCTATAATCAGATATTTTCGACCTTGAGCTCATTTTTGCTATATATGAGGCTATGTCTCTCATTTTCAAAGGGTTGAACTTCTTGAACAAGCTTGAGAGCTTCTCTCACTAAACTCCCTCTCTCTCTACAAAACTTCCAGAGCAAGATCTCTGCCTCTCTCTGGAGCCTCTCTATCTTGCTCCTTTTGTGCATAGAAGTAGAGAAATACTTCTAGTTTGCATACACTTCCTTCATCAAAGTTGATCACCATTGGCTTGAGGTCTCTTGGAACTGGTTTTTGGGCTGATAGAAGGTTATTTGAGCCAAGAAAGAAGCCCTTTTGCTGCTGTGCTACAAGGGTAAGCACCTCTCCTCTTTTATATTTGTTTTGCACACTTACTTCACCATCTTTGCACACTACTTTGGGGCTATTTTTTGGGGTGGTGTTGAACTACAAAAACCTCTGTTTTTCCTCTAGTTTTTTAGTCCTAAAAGTCTTGGTTTGTGCCTTGGTTGGCTAGAGGGTTGTCCTCCCTTTTGTCCCTTAGCTTGTATAGCTTTTGAGCCACCTTCCAAGGCCTTTTAAAACAACTTTTCATGGCCTTAGAACCTCTAAAATACAGAGGATTTTCAGTGGTAAAATGCTTGTTTTGAGGTCCCAAATGAGAGGGGATAGCCTTCCCTCCTTGTCTCTCCATGCCATGCCTTGTTAGCTCTATAAAGTAGCATCTTTTTGTGGCTTATGTTAGTTCTTTTTAAGCATGTTTTTTTGACTTTTTGGGCCTGCTTTAACTTTGTTTTAAGCTGGTTTGGTTGTTGCTTGCATGCTCCATACACTTGTAGTGTAAATTTGCACACTAGCCTAACATGCATCATGTTTTTTACTATCATTCTAGCATGATTTTGGCTTGACTCTGAGAAGATTTTGGTCATGTTTTAGCATGCTCTAGGTCTAATTTATGTTATTTTGGTCATGCATGCATTGCTTTGTATAGCCATGGTTCAATCTAGCTCATTAGCTTTGTGTATTGAGTCCACTAGCATGCATTGCTTGGACTATTTTCATGATTTGGCATCATTTCATATGTGATTTCAGAGCATGTTTCATTGCCTTGCACTTACATCTTTCACTCCTTCAATGCTTTGAAGGGTTCATGCTTTACGCCTTGAAAAAGAGCCCATGTATATGCCATCTTGCCTAGGCTTTTGGACCACCATTTCAGTGTGTTTTTGGCCCTATCTTGCCATGATATAGCTCTTTTTTTACTTGGTTAGAGCATCCCTCATTTGCTTTTTACACTTGTAGTGTAAGTCCTCTTTACTAGTCTTGCATGCCTAATGAGTGAGCTTGTTATTCTAGCATGTGTTGACTTGGTATTAGCCCATTTTTGGTGTTAGTTTGAGATGCCATAACTCTAATTTTTGTTGGTTAAGTCATCTCATGCTCGGCTTTGGTAGATGTAGTGTAAACCTCCTTATTGGCCTTGCATACTCCATGTTTTGACCCTTCATGCTAGCTTGTTTTGGCTTTGCTCCATACATGTTTTAGACTCATTTTGGCATGATCTAGGACTTTTTTGGGTTGTACTTTCCATATGCTTCATGTTTCATATAGCTATAGTGCAAAGGCATGTGCTAGTTTCAAGCTTTGAGCCCTCTTGCATGCCATACTTGTATTGTTTGAGTGGTTTGGCACCTTTCCATACATCATTTCAGAGCTTATAGGTGTTGTCACATGTCCATGCTTGTCACTCTTTAAATGCTTAAGAGTTGTTATCTTTATGCCTTATTGGTGGACCATTACATGTGCATGCTTGTATGTGCATTTCATGTCATCAATTCATCATTTTGGCCACTGATTTGGGCATGGCCGAGGTCCTTCCATTTTGGTTTAAGTCCATCCCTTGCATGTTGTTGCATGCTTGCTTCATTTTGCGTGTTGTGACACGTTATATATGTTCACATGTTTAGGTTGAATGCCTATTGCATATTGCTTGCTTGCATGCTCATGTTGCATTAGCTTGCTTGCATGCTTAGCTTGCATTGCATTGGGTGTGCAATCCCTTGCCTCTTGATCAACCATGATAGAGGTTGGGGCTCTTTATGTGTTTTTGTGCATTTCATTTGACATTAAATTGCACATTTGGCTCCTTTGGCCATCATGCGTCGAAATGCGTGATTGGTGGCCCGAGAGTCGATAACCATACTCCCTTGAGTTCATAACATGATAGGGAGGGTGGTTGTGCACACATTGCCTTGAAAATGCATTGCCATGCTCTGTTTGTCCTCTGCTGCAGCAAAACAGCATTTTGCAGGAAGATATGGCCGGTCGGCCATCTTCAGTGCCGATCGACTAAACATTGTTGGCCGATATCCTCACAAATGGTCGGTGACCAATTCCACATGGCCGGTGTTCCTATACCTTGGCCGGTGACATCTCACAGTGCTCAGGGAGTGGTTCGGAAGCATCCTTGGGACTTGTACAGTTTTCAAAGGTGCAAAACAGTGCAAACAGAGGCAACATATGGCATGGCAACGGGTTTCCGAGCGAGGCGATCGAGCATGCATTATTCAATCATTCCGAGGCGAAGCTGCGGCGGCCTCTTTAGTTTCATAGCTTAGTTAATTTGTTTAAATTAGTTAAGGGTTTTGTAATATTTAATTAGCTAGGGTAGTTGATTATTTATTCAGTTTGTATTATTTATTCGGACCCTCCGTCGAGAGGGTGAATTTTGTAATAAGTGTGCGTGAGTGTGTGAATGTCTTCCAACCCCACATCTTTCTCCCTTTTACTTACCTGCTTTCAATGGTTAGTTTTAGGTCATATTTTGATTAGCATACTTATGATAGCATGTTTGCATCCATTCATCTATATTGCATGCACCGGGCTCGGCGCATCATACTAACTGCATTGTATTTCAATTCCGATTTGAATACATGATTATCAAGTTGCATCTCATATGCCATCTTAGAATAGCCGAGCCTATTTCTAGTTGCATTTTGCATGTGTTGCATTAGCCATCTTAACATGAGCTCGGATCATGCATTGATTACTAACTAGCTTTTGTTCTGGCTCGGAGTACTAGATAAGCTTTTATGCTTTAGCATCCTGCATGAGTGTGAATGCTGCCATGAAAGCATGCTTGCCATGAGGCTATTTGCTTAAATGATATAACTGCCTGAATGCCTGTGGGTGAAGGTTAAATTACTTGAATTGGAATAATTCGTTGAAATGTGAGTTTTAAGCCCACTTGATTGTGGCAAAATCATGTTTTTCTAAGCCCACTCGAGGGTGGCAAATCCACGTCTTAGCCTACTTGCGAGTAGCACCTTCAAACCATTTTCAAACAAACATGAGTTGTTTTGTTCCAACTTAGGCGATCTAGTCTATACTTGTGTGTTGTGTGCATCACATAGTAATTCTAGCCAATAACCGGAATAAGAACGCATGTGTTTTCAAAAACAGGATATCATGTTTAGTAGTGGCCGATCTTTGATCGGGCGAGCGGGGGTGCTCATTTCATGACCTTCCCTAATCGTATCCAAGTTCCCGAGCCGAGGCAACTTTGGTGATGACGGACAAGTGGCCTTAGGCAACGAGTTAGGGTTTCCTAAATTCTCCCAAAATAAAACATTCAGGTGGCGACTCTGTATCTGGCAAAGCAGTCCATGTTTGGCACTTCTTTCTTAAAAATCAATTTTTCAAAACGATTTGCCGGATTTGGACTCTTTGGTGAGTTATCGGTCTTGCATTGCACTTTGCGAGATTAGATTCAGAACCGTGACATTTGAGTCCGAACTGTAGTAGCAAAGCCCTCAGGGCGCGTCTACAATAAGCCATCATGCAATGAAATTGCATCCATTGGTGGTTTATGGATCAAAGTTACTACTCCTTTGAGCTGTTCAAATGATAAGGAGGGGTGAATTGTGCAAACAAACCCTTAAGAATACACTGTCTCTACTATATTTGCTCTCTGTTACAGCAGGGAAGCCCAATCAGCAGTGGCCGACAGGCCACTATTAGTGGCTGGAAGGCCATCTTCAGTGGTTGGCAGGTCACATTCAATGGCCGGTAGGCCCTCTGTCGGCCACCAGTGCAAAATTTAGCAGTGTTTTTCTGAAGCAAAACAAAGTTGGTCTGGAGGTGGAAATCAGTGCAAGTGTTCTATTGTGCAACAAAGGCATTTGGCAGCAAAAATTGTGACTTTTTCGGGTGGAAACCACATACATGCATGAGCCCTCTATCGATCCTCGAGATCTGTGTTGCATATATTCGTATTGTGATAAACATAGTGGTTTTGTACTTCATTAGTTAGAATAGCTAATTCGTCTCGTGTTGTAATTATTTTAATTAGCTAGATTAGTTAATTAATTTGGTTTGTAATAATTAGTCAAGTAGTTTAGCTAATTTAATTTGTTTTATAATAATTAGCTTAGCTTTAATTAGTTAGCTAGTTAGCTAGTTGGTTCATTCAGACTCTCCTTCGTGAGAGCGTAATGTTGTAATAATGTGTATGTCTTCCAACCCCATGTCTCTCTCCTTTTTATTTACTAGCTTATGATGGTTAGTTTAGGGGCATCATGTTTAAATTAGCATACTTCATGTTTGCATCCACGTGTATCGCATGCACTAAGGCTCGGTTCATCATTCTAACAATATTATGAGTTTAATACTTCTTGGAATACATGCTTAGACCGTATGCTATCAAATTGATTCATATGTCATATTAGTAGCTGATCCTATTAGTTGCATTTTTGCGTGGGTTGCATTAGTCATATTGCATAAGTAAGGATCATGCATTATTCTAACTCTATAACTGTTTTTGGCTTGGAGTACTAGGTGAGCCTTTACTCGCTTTAACATATCGCATGTGTGTGATTGTTGCCATGTCTAGCATGCTTACCATGAGGCTAAGTGCTTAAATGATAAACTGCTTGAATGCCTGCGGATGAGGCTAATTGCTTGAATTGGAATAATTTGAGTAAATGTTCATATGCGATCACTTTTTTTAAGTGGTACATATTTCGAAAGAATTTTCAAAACAAACATAAATCAAGTGTTCCAATTCCTGCAAGTTGGTCTATATTTTTGTGCGTGTGCATCACATAGTAATGCTAGCCTAATAAACCAGAACAAAAGCATATAATGTAAATAAGATTCATATCATGATTAGTAGAGGCCGATCTTTGATCGAGCGAGTGGGGGTGCTCAATTCATGACCTTCTCCTGTAACGCCCTCAAAAAAAATAACATTAAACCCATCCATATAGAGACATGCATTGATACATAAAAGATCCACATTCATCTATTCATCAGAGTATTTCATTACAAAAGTATTACATGTTTGCAACAAAAGCAAATGCCCTACGGGCTTACAGCTTTCCAAGTTAACACTTGGTTACAAAAGAGAGTGCTAACTTAATTACACATTAAGTCCTTGGCTTGAATCTATATGTAATACAATCAAGGAAAATAAGGCAACAAAAGTATGTCTGCCTCTAGCCTCCCAAGCTATGTCCTCAGAGGTGACATGCTACCTGTACCTGAAAATGATGTTCCCATATAGGGTGAGCCACAGCCCAGTAGAAATATACTAAACCGACTATGAACAATGCCTAAAAGATTAGCAACTGATAGATGGTCAATACTTACACTTCCATTTACATCTTATTAAAATTCCATGACAGTCAAGTCTATGTTACAATTCACTTTCCATTTCTTATTCAACTTTGAGTTTGAAAACAAGGCTCAGTACTCTGGCCAAAACATTTGATGAGATTATAGTTCATCACTAGAACACCTTTGAAATTCAAGGTGGATACACATTTGGTGTTGTACCAATAACACATAGACCACTTCCATACTTCACAAACGATAATGATATACATTTTACTGCTATATCAAATCAAACAAACATTTCAATAGACAAGCATATAAGCCATATCGCACTATAACAGATAAGCATATGAGCTATATCAATACTTCAACAGATAAGCATATGAGCTATATCACTACTTTAACAGATAAGCATATGAGCTGTATCATCACTACAATGGGAGAGCATATGAGCTGCATCCCTGGGTCCATCCCCCATCTTCCCTTAACCATTAACCGGTTTAGAGGTACATCCCCCATCTTCCCCTAAACCATTTAACCAGTTTAGAGGTACATCCCCCATCTTCCCCTAAACCATTTAACCAGTTTAGAGGTACATCCCCCATCTTCCCCTAAACCATTTAACCAGTTTAGAGGTACATCCCCCATCTTCCCCTAAACCATTTATGCGCAATCAACCAACACATAAAGTTAATGTATTCTATCAACCGTCATACTCTATGACACATCCAATTGATTAGTTTTAGTTTGCCTAATCATCATGCATTGTCTACAACAATCAACACTACCCTCCACTGGTAGCCCAAAGCAATTATTTCTAAGCAGGAAATGAATGCGCAAATGGATAATATATCAACATTTCAACTAGATGAGCAATAAAAGATTCGACTACACTCCTTAGTCCCATACATTCCCAATTTCAACATTCTCAATTCAATTCCTCGTTTTCTTCAATTAATTATATGCCTTAATTAATTAAACCAATTAGGGCAAATTACAATAATTCACAAAACAACCCTAAGGTTCCATTTCCATCTATGTCCCAACATTAATCTCATTTCTCTATGCCTAACATGCATATAGGTTTATATATTTAAAACCCCAACTTTTGTAAAATTGCACAAAGGCCCAAAACTTTCTCAAAATTACCCAACAACCCTCGGCATATCAAAATGCTAAAATTCAAAGACAAAGCTCATAAGATGGAGTAGGTTATCCCTACCTCGAATGATGGGGCTCAACGAAGGAGATGAAGAAACAGAAATGCTCCAAATCCCGAAATTTTCAAATTAAAAGATAGCCCTTGATGATCAACACAACTTTTGTAAAGGCCCAAGGTGAGAAAACAACTCCTACTAGATCAATCCTAAGAGAGAAGTTAGGGTTTTAGTGAGAGGGACTCTCAAAATAACTTTTTTGGAAAAGTAAGAGAGAGAAAGGATGTTAAAAAGTGAACAAAAAGGTCGGATCTCGGCTTTATATAAAAGTCGCCCTGCTCGAGCGGCAAAATCCCCGCTCGAGCGTCACTCACAGATCCCCCGCTCGAGCGTCCAATCCCCCGCTTGAGTGGCGGATGCACGCTCCCAGAACCTTTATAGACATGGTGCCCGCTCGAGCGTCAAACTCCCCGCTCGAGCGTCAGACACAAACTCCCGCTCGAGCGGCCAATCCCCCCCGTTCGAGCGTCTACCGCTGCAGACGGAATACTGAATGGGTGATTTCCCCGCTTGAGCGTCCAATCCCCCGCTCGAGCAGACAAGCAACAACAGAGTCTCGTTTGAGCGTCAAAAGAGCCGCTTGAGCGGAGAGACCAAAAACTGGGCAAAGATTTTACGTTTTAAAACACAACCAACTTATTCCCAACTTGCCCAACACAACCCAAAGCTCGAACACAAAGAGAAAGGGATAGAAGGAGGATAAGACAACAGTACCCTTACGAAACCGAATTCGGATTGCAGTTAAGCACGAAAGGGAAAATCGGGATCGCTATATCCCCTCTCATACCTAAGTTCCCAAGCCAAGACAATCTTGGTGATGACGGACACGTGACCTTTGGCATGAGTCATGGGTTTCCTAAATTTTCCAAAATATTTAGGTGGCGACTTTGTATCTGGAAAAGTAGTCCATTTTTGGCATTTTTTTATTCAAAATCGATTTTCAAAAGATTTGTCAGATTGGGACTCTTTGGTGTTTATCTATTTCACATTACACTTGTGAGATCAGATTCAGAACCACGGGAGTCCGATATTGTAGGGCTTATTCATCTTCTGAAAGAGGCACAAAAAAGTCGAGCTACAGTCATTGTAGATGTCCCCGAACGCCCCAGGAGGGAATCCCCCGTTTTGTTCATATGGGCTCACTATAGTTCGGACTCTTAAATTGTGATGGTTCTTAATCTGATCTCACAATGTGCGATGTGAGATTGATAAATCACCAAAGAGTCCAAATCCGGCAAATCGTTTTGAAAAATCAGTTTTTGAGAAAGAAGTGTCAAACATGGATTGCTTTGCCAGATACAGAGTCGCCACCTAAATATTTATTTTGGAAAAATTTAGAAAACCCTAACTCATTACCTAAGGCCACGTGTCCGTCATTACCAAAGTTGCCTTGGCTCAGGAACTTGGGTACAATTGGGGAAGGTTAGCTATGAGCACCCCCGCCCGCCCGATCAAAGATCGGCCTCTACTAACCATGATATCTAGTTTTGAAAACATTATGCATTCTTAGTCCGATTAATTAGCTAATCTTACTATGTGATGCGCACAACACAAAAGTATAGACTAGATCGCCTAATTTGGAACAAAGCATTGCATATCCGTTGTTTGGAAATGGTTTGAGGTTTGCTACTCGCAGGTAGGCTAAAATACGGATTTCAATGAATTATTCCAATTCAAACAATCCAACTTTCACCCACAGGCATTCAGGCAGTAAATCAACCAAGCAGTTAGCCTCATGGTAAGCATGCTTTCATGTTAACATTCACACTCATGCGAGATGCTAAAGCATAAACACTCACCTAGTACTCCAAGCCAAATCAAGGAACATGTTAGTAATCAAATGTATGATCCAAGTCCATGTTAAGATGGCTAATGCATCACAAGCAAAATACAGCTAGAATAGGCTCGGCTAATCTATGGATGGCATGCGAAATGCAACAGATAACATGTATTCAAGTTAGATTTGAAATACTATGTAGTTAGTATGATGCGCCGAGCCCGATACATGCAATACTGACGAATGAATGCGTACATGCATAGCATAAGGATGCTAATTAAAATATGCCCTAATACTAACCATCAAAGCAGGTAAGTAAAAGGGAGAAAGAAATGGGCGGTTGGAAGACATGCATCACACACACGCACGCTTATTACACAATTCGCCCTCTCTCGGAGGGACCAAAAGAATAATACAAATTTAACAAACTAACAAGATAATTAAATAGTTACAGACCACTTAACTAGTTAAGCAAATTAACTAAGCTAATAAAGCGGTAAAACAGCCTCGGGAAGAGGGTCTAATGCATGCGTGCTCGGCTTTGCTCAGAAATCCACCACCATGCACAAGCTGCCTCTGTTTACCCTGCTTTATGCCTTTGAAAATTGCACAAATCCCAAAGAACACTCTATGAACACCGTGGGATGCCACCGGCCATGAGGAATGGTCACCAGCCATAGGAAAGTGGTCATCGACCATTGGTATGGCTCTCGGCCAAAGATATTTAGTCAGTCGGCACTGAGAATGGTCGGTCGACCATATCTTCCTGCAGAATCCTGTTTTGACAGCAACAGAGGGCAAACAAGGCATGGCAATGCATTTCAAAGCAAATGTTTGCACCACCACACTCCTTATCATATTCATGACTCAAAGGAGGATGGCCCTCGACCCTCGGGCCACTAATCGCGCATTTCAATGCATGATGGTCCGAGGTGTCAAGTTATGCATTTTGATGTCAAATGAAATGCACAGAAACACCTAAGGGGCCCAACCTCTATCATGGGGATTCAAGAGGCAAAGCATGCATGCCAAATGCAACCTAAGCATGCGAGCTAAGTATGCAATATGAGGATGGGGGCAAGCATGCAAATAGGCAATGTGCACTAGGCACACAACCTAAGCAAACATGCATGCGAGGCATATAACAACTATGCAAGCTAACAAGCATGCAAGATGTAATTTAAACATGCAAGTATGCAAGACATGTGACAACATGTTAAACAACTTGACCAAAGATGCATGCCAAATGCGCAATTAAACATGCAACAACATGTGATAGGCCAAGTATGCAACAACACACAAGGCGAGCATGTGACAACATGCGGAAGATGGTCTTAAACTAATTTGGACAGCTCTTAAATAAGCCCAAAACAGTGGCCAAATACCAAGGAAATGAAGGCTAATGTACATACAAACATGCATGCACACATGGTCCAACACTTAAGCATCAAAGAAGCAACTTTTAAGCACACTTAAAAGGGATGAGCATGGACAAATGGCATACATTATAAGCTTTGAAAATCATGTTAAGGATGGTGCCAAACCAATTAAACAAAGCAAACGAAGCATATAACCAAGCCCAAGGCCTAAGGCTAACCCAAGGGATCAAACCATGGCCATGCAAGGTGAGTCCCGAAGGGTCGAGGGGACTCAAAACAGTCCTAATGTAGGTCGAGGCAAGGCCCAAAACACGCTTAGATGGCATCTAAATGGCCTAAGTCTACAGGCATGCAAAATGACCCAAACATGGAGCATAAAACAAAAACCTTTTGAAACATCAAAGGAGCCATAAATGCAAGTATACAAGCATGCTATATGGACTGAAATGACATGGTAAGTGGTTCCAAACCACTGAAATGATGCAAGGAGAGCATGCTAGAGGGGCCAATACTCAAAGCCTACAAGGGAGATTACATGGTAGCTATACAAAGCAAGTCATGGATGACCCAAACGACCGAAATTAGACCTTAAGCACACTAAAACATGCATAAAAGCTTCACAAAGCTAAGCCAAAATCATGCTAAAAACAAGGTTCAAAGCACATAGCATATTAAGGCAATTTCATGGCATTACAAGACAAGTATGCAAGGCATGCATGGTGTGTCTAAACCAACTTAAAACAATGCTATATTATGACAAAATAAGCACAAATATGCATTGAAAAGAAGCTAATCAAAGCTAAGCATACAAGCTACAACACAAGCCATTTGTGTGAGCATCAAAGGCAATATGGAGAGGGGATGACCCTCTCCCATTTAGGATCTCAAAACCACCTCTCCACCACTGAAAATCCTTTGGATTTCAGTGATAGAGAGGTCATGCAAAGCTCAAAGAAAGGGCCAAAATAGATGGCCTTAAACAAGACCTAACAAGGCCTTGGAGGGGAGAAACAACCCCAAACCTCAAAGCAACCTTAAACAAAGTTCTAAAACTAATAAAATCAGAACTTTTATATGTTATACACTAAGCTCAAAAATAGATGCAAGATAGGTTAAAAGCTAGTGCAAGAATGGGGAATAAAGGGGTAAGATTCTTACCCTTGTAGACCTCTTCAAGAATGGAGCTCCAATAGCCTTTCCAAGCTTAAATCCACTCAAAAGCCTTAACAACAACCCTTTGGCACTTCAGCAACCAAGGTAAGGTGTGATACTAGGTGTTTATGCACAAAAGTAAGAACAAAACACACTTAAACACACACAAAGGCAAAAAGAGAGGGAGATATAGAGATAGATAGATACACTATTTCTAACCCTAATCCAGACCTCTGGAGCTCAACTTCTAACCCTTGAGGAGGGAGGAGAAGCCCTCCCTTTATAGAGGTTCACTTTTGCAAAGCTTACAAAACAAGCTAAGCAAGAGGGAAATCCCTCCATACACGTGTATGGAGGGGGCTATTGGTCGAGTGTCATTGTAGACACCCCATTTTTGACGGCCCTTACGACTTGGACGTCATTGCTTGCACACCCAATGATGAGTGCATATGCTTGTCAAGTGCTCGAAGTCCTCAGCGGAATGCCATAGCTTTGAGCCTTTCAAACCTTGTACCCTTGTTGCCTTGTTTTGGACCAAACCCAGTGATCTTCAAGCTTGCAACCTTTGGTGCCCTGCTGGCCATTTCTAGGGGCTGTCGGCCATCACTCTTGGTTGCCGGCCAGTGATGGCCAGCCGACCACCAGTGATGGCCTGCCGGCCACCAATGTCTTTTGTAGATATTTTGTGACAGCTGTGCTAACTGTTTGCACAGATGCATGCATCTGCTCCCACGTTGGCTGGATGTTTTTGAGGGAATTTCATGTTTTCTATATATAGAGGGTCTCCCTTCTTGCTTTGGGGTTAGAAAAAATTTGGAGCAAAATTTTTCCTTTCTCTCTACAATTCTCTCTTTCTCTTTCAAATTTCTTAACCTTTGACTATACACTCTTAACCTTTGCTTATATGCTCTTAACCAAACCTCTCCATCTTCAAGTTGAGGTATCTTTGAGCCTTCTTTGAGCTCTTGAGGGTGTGTTTACCTTGGTTTATTGCTTGGAATTAATCTCCTCTTCGAAAGGTAAAAAGCTTTGCCTCTTTACTTGTTTTATTCACTCTTTTTCTTACTATTTTTCAACTGTTTTTGGGCTGTAAAAACTCTGTATTTTTGGGCTGAAACTTGGGTTTTAAGGCCAATAAAGGTTTAGGGGTGGCTCACCATTCGTTATACCTTGCTCTCTCAAGGCCTTTACCCTTGTGTTTCCCACCTTTGCACTATCTTTTTTTAAGCTTTTAAACACTAATTTTCATAGTTATTTCAAAGGCTAAAATCATGGTTTGAAGTCCAAAATTAGAGGGGTTAACCTCCCCTCCTTGTGTCTTGCTTACTAGTCTAGCATGATTCATGTTTTAGCTGATTAATCTAGCTATTTTTGTCCTGATTCCAGCATGTTTTAGGACTATTTTTAGACTGTTTTAGGACTATCTTTAAATGTTTGTTGCATACTTGTAGTGTAATTGTCCTCATGAGTTTGGTGTTTTAGGCATTAGACACCATCTTATTTGAGTTGATTGCATTTATTTGTGGCTTTCCATACTTGTGATCACTCTTAATCACCTCTGCAACCTCTTTCCTTTCTTGGCTTTTGTTTTTCTTTGAAAGTGGTTTCAAACTACTTGTTTGTTTAAGCATGAGATTGAGATGTCATGCTTAATGGTTTAATCCCTTTGGGGGTTCATTACCAACGGTGTGATGTCTCTTTCATGCCCAAAGCAACTCTTGGTTTGAGCCCTCTTTCCATTAGAGGACTTAAATTCACCATTTGGACTCAATTAATTAAAGAATGATTGGTAAACTAAAATGAAGTAATAAAATTGAGGCTATAAAAAGTATAAGATAATAACTGGTTTGGGTTCAATCGGACGTTATTTGAACCCTTGAGTCTTGAGTCGTTTCATACTCATTAGTGTTGAAAACGGTTCAAGATTCATTGTTAACTACTTCCCTTGATCTTTCATGATAGGGCGGGGGTTTTTAAGAGTCTTGTTTTGTTGCATTCATTGAATTTGTACACTTGGTTCATGAGCCATCATGCAATGAAATTACATCCATTGGTGGTTTATGGATCAAAGTTACTACTCCTTTGAGCTGTTCAAATGATAAGGAGGGGTGAATTGTGCAAAACCCTTAAGAATACACTGTCTCTACTATATTTGCTCTCTGTTACAGCAGGGAAGCCCAATCAGCAGTGGCCGACAGGCCACTATTAGTGGCTGGCAGGCCATCTTCAGTGGTCGGCAGGCCACATTCAATGGCCGGCAGGCCCTCTGCCGGCCACCAGTGCAAAATTCAGCAGTGTTCTTCTGAAGCAAAACAAAGTTGGTCTGGAGGTGGAAATTAGTGCAAGTGTTCTACTGTGCAACAGAGGCATTTGGCAGCAAAAACTGTGAGTTTTTTGGGTGGAAACCACATACATGCATGAGCCCTCTATCGATCCTCGGGATCCGTGTTACGTATATTCGTATTGTGATAAACACAGTGGTTTTGTATTTAATTAGTTAGAATAGCTAATTCGTCTCGTGTTGTAATTATTTTAATTAGCTAGATTAGTTAATTAATTCGGTTTGTAATAATTAGTCAAGTAGTTTAGCTAATTTAATTTGTTTTGTAATAATTAGCTTAGCTTTAATTAGTTAGCTAGTTAGCTAGTTGGTTCATTCAGACTCTCCTTCGTGAGAGCGTAATGTTGTAATAATATGTATGTCTTCCAACCCCATGTTTCTCTCCCTTTTATTTACTAGCTTATGATGGTTAGTTTAGGGGCATCATGTTTAAATTAGCATACTTCATGTTTGCATCCACGTGTAAGTCTCGATTCATCATTCTAACAGTATTATGAGTTTAATACTTCTTGGAATACATGCTTAGACCGTATGCTATCAAATTGATTCATATGTCATATTAGTAGCTGAGCCTATTAGTTGCATTTTTGCATGGGTTGCATTAGTCATATTGCATAAGTAAGGATCATGCATTATTCTAACTCTATCACAGTTTTTGGCATGGAGTACTAGGTGAGCCTTTACTCGCTTTCGCATATCGCATGCGTGTGATTGTTGCCATGTCTAGCATGCTTACCATGAGGCTAAGTGCTTAAATGATAAACGACTTGAATGCCTGTGGATGAAGGCTAATTGCTGGAATTGGAATAATTTGGGTAAATGTTTATATGCGATCACTTTTTTTAAGTGGTACATATTTCGAAACAATTTTCAAAACAAACATAAATCAAGTGTTCCAATTCCTGCAAGTTGGTCTATGCTTTTGTGCGTGTGCATCACATAGTAATGCTAGCCTAATAAACCGGAACAAGAGCATATAATGTAAATAAGATTCATATCATGATTAGTAGAGGCCGATCTTTGATCGGGCGAGTGGGGGTGCTCAATTCATGACCTTCTCCTCTCATACCTAAGTTCCCAAGCCGAGACAATCTTGGTGATGACGGACACGTGGCCTTTGGCATGAGTCATGGGTTTCCTAAATTTCCCAAAATATTTAGGTGGCGACATGAGTCATGTGTTTCCTAAATTTTTCAAAATATTTAGGTGGCGACTCTGTATTTGGCAAAGCAGTCCATTTTTGACATTTTTTTTATTTAAAATCGATTTTCAAAAGATTTGCCGAATTGGGACTCTTTGGTGTTTATCTATTTCACATTACACTTGTGAGATTAGATTCAGAACCACGGGAGTCCGATACTGTGGGGCTTATTCGTCTTCCGAAAGAGGCACAAAAAAGTCGAGCTACAGTCATGTATTGTATAAGGACAAAGCCCTTTATTTTTATTTATTGTTATTCAATGTAAGCCTCTAGGCATTGTACCATGTTTTATATATATATCATCATTATTGTCGTGAGAGAATGTTATTCTTTATTCTTTGTTCATATTCTGGAATGGATGGAATGATTTAAAAATGGTAATAATATAAAGGATTTGGTAATGAATTCGAGTAACAAAAGTCGGGGCATTACCCAAAGGCTCCCTAGATGTTACATGTTGAAACTCCAAAGCTAATTTGTGGTTTGGGCTGAATGTCCATTTTTGTGTAATGAAGGACTTTCCTTGAAAATGTGTATGCCATTAGGGCACTTTACTTTTGTATTCTCCTACCCTCTGAATAACTTTTATTAATGATTGTATATTAATGAACATTGATGTATATTTCACTTGGAATAGTACAATGATAAAGATGGTAAAAGACTCGTTCTTTAATGGTATTTACTGTAGTGGTTGAAATATATTTAATGGATTTAATTATAAAATGGTTGATTATTTTTGAGGTGTTACACGTCATTCCATAACGTGAGTGAATGTCAAAGCCTGAAGACAACCTTTTGACAAGGCCATGAGATGCAGGCAAGACAAGGTATGCAAGAATGCAATTGGTTAAACCTGAAGGTTGCCAACGTATCTCTGTGGAAGGAATCAAACCAGTGTAGTTTAGGGGTGGATGCAATGCGAGAACTTGAAAGTCATTTGAAAGTTGGACTTACACATTTTACGAGGCCGATGATTTTGAAAGTTGTTTTGGAAAGTCATTTTGATGAGATGTAATGGTATGAAAATGAAATGATGATAAAGATGCGAAGATGACAAATATGCGAGGCAAGCCTCGTGCAGATGGTATGAAGTATGCTGGAGTCGTAACCAACGGATAACAATCCTAGATGCATTTCATACAAATAAGAGAAACATGCAAGGTGTGAAAATAGCAAAATTATAGCCAGCAAGACTAATTGCCTTGATGCGAGAAGGGTAAAGTCATAGCCTTCCAAGCCTAGGTGCACTTCATGTAGAAAGGGTAAAGTTGTAGCCTTCCAAGCCTGATCACCTAACGGTGAAAAAAGTAAAGTCGTGGCCTTCCAAGCCCAGGTGCACTTCATGCTAAAGGGCTAAAGTTGTAGCCTTCCAAGGGGGTTTGTAACCTTTCAACAAAGAGTTTGTAACCTGCAAAGAGATTTCGTAACCTGCCAAGAGTTTGTAGCCAAGAAGTAACAATCATAAACACATTTCATGTGAGAAGGGGAATGGAACAATTGTAACCAAGTTGTGAAAGTTGTAACCAAGTGATAGGAAATAGTAACCAAATAATGTGACTGTTGTAACCAAGGCACTCCTCTCTTCTTCATTTCTGAAAACCTAATTCCCCTTTCTTGCTTTTTGAACTGTTCTTCCCTTCTCATTGGTTGATCATGGAAGCTTCATCATTGATTTTCTTACTCTATCCCCAATTTATTTAGATATGCTCTTGATTTACTCACAGTTGATGAAAGTGTCCCTTCTCTACCCATTTTAGAGGGAGATTAATGCTTGTAACCTTCCGTTAACAGATGGAAAAGTTGGAATATAACTTGTGCTCGTGGCTCCAACACATTTAATAAACCCATGGTGGTTCCAAAACCTAGATGAGGCTAGGGAGGAGATCTCGGTGAAGACCTTGGCCGAGTTAGAACCACGACTAAGGTGGAGTTTTGGACATGGGGGGAGGGGGTGTAAACGGGGCTCCTATTGATTTCTTCAACAAGGTGATGTTCTCATCTGATTCTCCAATTCATGTTGCCATTCTTACTCATTCTCTTGCATTATTCTGATATCGATCTCCCTTTGCAGGTTTCAACAAGCTCTCTTATTTTTCACACTCCAATATCTCCTGTAACCATCATCAGCAAAAATGATAGGAGTGATGGTGATCCAGCTACTATTGTCTCGGGTGTCGGATTTCCATTACTCTCTACTGTTGGAGGCAGTGGCAACCTAAGGTTTTTTTTTCTTTTTTTGTTTTTGTTTTTGTTTTTGCTTAGGAGTGCCGCTTTTGAAAATATTTGTAAAATAGAACCAACTTCTTTGTTTGAAGAATGCTTTGCAAAACCTGATCAAGGGTTCAAATCTTTATTTAATGAAATGAGGATTCCTTGTTGAAAATGCTTGCGCCTAAATATATGGATTGACATAGCACTTTGAACAATTTTATTTGATCTAAAATAAAGAAATCTTTAGTATTCACAAAATCTTGAATCAGATAACATGAAAGTTTGAAAATGCAACTTGATAATAACAACATATAATTGAAACAAATGAAAACAATACAAGAAAACACGAAGAGAGACTCAAGACACAAGCACATTGTAACCGCCCAAGAAATTTGGCTAAGGGGGAAAGATCTGACCAAGATGTCCCCTATTAAAGTGTTCCAGCATGTCATGGTAAAGTTTGGTTGCTGAGAATAGGCCTGGTCTTCCTCTTTTGGTATGTACTATTCGTTGCCTTGTGCCCAAAGCAACTTTTTTTGCCTTTTTAAGTACTTCACCTCAATTTTAGCACCCAAAATAGTAGTATTCTTTCATCTTTTGGCCAGAAATGGATTCCCAAAGCTTAGTTGGTTTGGATGGGTGCGACAGCTAAACGTCGTCAACTTTGACCTTAACTCCCTTTTCCACATTCGTCGAGTTCTTTTGGACCTCACATTTCTTTGTGCCATAGCTCAATTTTGGGATTTAATGGCTCATGCTTTTCGGTTATTCTCTCAGGAGATGTGCCCAACTTTTGAGCAGTTATGACTTGATAAAGTGTAGCCGAGATAGGATTATCTTACATTCCCCTCGGATTAGCCAATGTAGCATCCTTGCTCGGATTTGTACGATACCCTAGGCGAGGCTCGGTCTTTGGTTGCTGGAGGAGAGCTTTCCATCTCTCTCTTGGTGCATAGATTTTCTAGTACCCGTGATCGTAGCAACAGCTATTTCTAGAGACAGCGGAGGTTTGCTCTCTGCATATGCATGCCGACTTATTTCTTGTTGGCTTCTGGTATTGGAAGATCCAGCATTGCTCTAATCGAGGTGGTTTAGCTTCTCCTAGAGGGTTAGAGTTGTATGGGCTTAGTGTTGGTAGAGACCTTGATAGGTCTTGATGATCTTAGCACTGGAGAGATTGTATTTTGCAGGTAGCCCATTACTTCTTCAAGTATGGTGTTTCCCATCCTCTGTTCACTTTCTGTTTCTCACATCACTCCATCTCTTAACACTCATTTTTTTTTCTTTATTCCCATTCTCGCTTTTTCTACTCATCTTAGATCTTTATATTCTTTAATTTCTCTTATTTTTCATCATTTTCTAGATATGGCTCATAGATAAGTTGAGGGTGGTGGCGCCTATTAATTGGTATTTTATAGCGTATTATCGTTCTTAGGCTCACTTGGTGGACTTTGGGACAGAGAGAGAGAGAGAGAGTGGAATGATTAGATGTCTACTTGGTCAGAGACTAATATCACCTGAGGTGTCCTTGGTTGGATTTGTCGACCATGACCTACAACATGTCTTGAAAGCCCAACGTCCAGATGGTTGGGCTGGTCTACAGCGTGTATTATTTCCCCTTCAGGTTTAGGCGATAGTTCGAATAGGAGTAGACTTGTCTAGTTGGGTGCATGGTGTACCCATTGCCTACTCTTTCTGTGCTAGCCATTTTCTGCAGTTCTAAGCTACATGGAGAGAGGGAGAGAGAGAGAGAGTTCTTGCCTCCCCTGACTGAGTTTAGTAGTGCCTTATCTGATGAGTAACTTTTTTGGCTGGAGAATGAGGTATGTGTTGATTAGGCGTTGATGGCAGAGACTTTGGGGGAATCGGAAAGAGACAAACTATTGAAACTTGACTCTTCTACTGTGCCCCTAGCTTACTATTTTTTGATTTTGTTAAAAAGAGTTTTGATCTAAATAAGACTTAATTAAACATGCACATTCCACTTATATTTTGAAATTAATGCAAATGAGAAGGGTTGAGTAATGAAAAGCACCCTTTTTGTTCCATAAATAATCAAATGCTTGCAACAAGTAAAGCGAGAAAAACTAGTCATTTTATTAAAACAAAGTCAAAATAATTTTTAAAACAATCAAAACTTGACAAGCATGGAATCGATTCCCGGAATGTGCAACCCCAAGTCAAGACTAAATAACAGCTTACCATAATTGTTGCACATCACTTGAGTTGCCAATATGTTTCTCACAACCGAGTCTTCAAGAGCATCTAGCATAGATACAACCCAAATTGGAGCATTTGAGTTTGAACATGGCATGGATGGGTGCAACCTGAGATGGACATGGTTGAAATGGATATGGTTGGGATGGATATGGTTAGGGCCGCACTTTACAATGAAGTTGCCTACGTATCCCAATGATGAGAATTGAGCCTTACGTAGTTCATGGTCAAGGTTCACTCGAGTATTGACACTCTCCTTTTGTGCTCTAGTTTTTGCTAAAGTTGGCTTTCGAGTTTTCAACCTTGCGAGCTCTTTTTCTTGCTCTAACTTTTGCATGGATCGCCCTTTAAGGTTTTTGGCCTAGCGAGCCTCTTCAAGGTTAGTATTTCTTTAGCTTGTCCATGTCGACCAATTGTGTAAACTCCAATCCATCCAAATAAATAAGAATAACCACCCTTCTTAATTAGATGGTGTTGATGATATAGGGACCAGTCTAGTTGGGTTTGAACTTCCTTCTTAGATCGTGATGGGTGCAAGGTTATCTTTTAGCACTAGATCTCATTCCTTCAATTTCCTAGCAATTCGGTATTGGTAACCTTGAATGTGGTATAATGCTTTAAGCCTCATTTTATCAAACAACACCAATTCATCAAATTGACTTCTCTGCTAATCTGCTTTTGAGATTTGACATTCAGCCATGACTGTTGGTGAGGGGACTTCAATTTTAATGGGCAAAACAGCCTCTATTCCATATATGAGCAGGTAAGGTTTCACCCCAATAGATGCTCGAATAGAGGTCATGTATTTCCATAGTGCAAAAGGTAGTTATTTGGTCAATCCTTGTAAGTTTCAATCATTTTTTGCAGAATATTGTTGATGTTCTTGTTCACAGCTTCAACGGCTCTATTGGTCTATGGCCTATATGTTGACGATTTATGCAAGGTCACATTGTATTTCTCAAGCAAGTCAGCTACCTCCCCCTTGAAGTGTGAACCATTGTTCAAAACTACTTCACTTGGTACTCCATATCTGTAGACAATGTTGTTCCTAATGAATTTGGCCACATATAATGCCTTTAATTTTAAGTAAGAATGTGCCTCAACCCACTTAGTGAAGTAATCAATAGCAACTAGGAAAAACTCATGCCTGTTTTTGATCCTCTAAGTGTAATGGTCCCAATGACATCTATTCCCCATAGTGAAAATGGTCATAGCGAGGTCATATTATAAAGCTTGGATGGTGGTATATTTAGTGGTTAGAGTGGATTTGACATTGGTGATATCTTCGAACAAAATCAATACTATCTTTTCCCATTGTGGACCAATAATATCTTTGTCGGAGGATCTTCCTTATTAACATTACTTCATTCATATGAGCTCTACACTCACTGCTATGAATTGCTTCCATGATGCCCTTTGCTTCTTTTTCATCCACACACAACTTGCGCATCCCCAAATGACCTATTCAGTACAATTTTTCTCCACAAATGATGAATTGATTATTTTCTTGCAGAAGGTGAGTGAATGTTAACCTTTCAAATCTTGGGATGAGATCATCCAAAGTTTGGTGGTAGACCTTCATCATTTCTTCTTTTACTTTCTAATCTCTATGAGCCTGTGAGACAATCGAATTCGAATCCCTAATCACTTCTAACATCTTTGCCCCTAGTTCTAGGGCAGCTTCTAATCCAATGATACACGCCTCGTATTCAGCTTTATTGTTGAACACTTTGAAACGAAATTTGAAAGCTAAAGGTATGTGGGAATCATCAGGTGCGATGATCAACATTCCTATCCCATAGCCTATTTGATTGGATACCCCGTCAAAGTATAACCTCTAGGTGTCTTCCTCTACTTGCAGAATTTCCTCATCCAGAAACAAGACTTCTGCATCTTCCTCTCCCTCTATCGGGTGGTTTTCTAAGAATTCAGCTATTGCACTTCCTTTAACAGACTTTCGAGTGACATATTTGAGATCAAATTCTAAAAGAATGAGTAATCCCCACTCACCTGATCAAAGATCGACTTCTATTAAACCATAGTATGAGTTTTATAAAAAAATATATACTCATGTTCCGGTTATTAATAATGTTAATATTACTAGATGAAGCAAGCAAGTATAGATTAGGTCACTTATTTTGGTGTGCTTTGATTTTATGCATTTTGGAAGGTTTTTTTAAATAAATGTACAACTCAAAATGAAATTGAGCCCATGCATATCAATCAACAACATTCCAATTCAAACAACACAACTTCCAGCCACTGGCATTTATAGAGATATATCACTTAAGCATGTAGCCGCATGGTAAGATGCTTAGACATAGTAAGAAAAAAATAATTCACAAGCGGGATACTAAAGCTATAAATGCTCACCTAGTATTTACTCATATCCAACTATGAAGATTAAACAAATGTTAGTAAAATATGTATGATTCTATATGCAAATACCTAATGTAATACAATACAAAATGCAACTAATGATCTTGCTACTAACATTGGATACATGAATCATCTCAATGCATGAATTAGCGCACAAAGACACATAAGAATTGATAAAAGCTCACTGATGCAAATTAGCCAAATCCTAATGCATGAAAATGGATGCAAGGCATGGATATGATAAATAAAACATGATGTTATACACAGATATGGAAAGCATAGGAAAAAAAGAGATAAAAAGACGTGGATTTGGGAGTTATTACAACAATTCGAATGAAAAGAAAGAATAAAAGGGGAAGAAATTATTACAACAATGACCAGATTCAGCCAAATTACTACTGAATCTAACAAATCATACTACGTGAACATGAGAATTTGAGTAGCAGCTCCAGAAACACCTGGGAGAGCACTCCCTAGAAACTGTTTGCTCTGTTCTTGGCAAGATCATCCGGCCAAACATAAAATGGGCTAGCCAAACTCTTCTTCCAATGAAGATTTAGGTCAGTACAGAGTCCAAAACAGAGGCTAAGAACATCTTCTAAGGCGTGCTCATCCCTTCTACCTGTCTATCTCACAGAAAACACTTAAGAAAGAGGTAGATGGGCCTCAACCCTTAACAATAGTATGCAACAAATATGTACAACATATATTTTGCAATAAATCAACAATTAAATTAATCGAAACCAAGAACAATTCAAGCTCAAGAAATGGATAGGAACCTACATTTTCCTTTTGTGAATGAGGAAAAATTAATACCCAAATCCATGCTATTAAGTGGAGAGTATAGATTAATGCCAATCATTTCTTGGTGGAAGCTTTACTTATTAAACCAAGGGATTCATTAAAAACTATTAAGAACTCTTATTCTATTCATGGAACAAGGATGTGTCCACCCATTTCCATGTTTACAAATGATTAAGAAGAGAGATTTCAACATTCTTGACATAAATCTCTTGTTTTGCTTCCAAGGAAAATCAATAAAATTGAAAACCAACCACCTTCTCAATATCAAATCCCAAAAATCCTTGAACTAACCCCATGAAACAACCTCTACTACTCATTAAGATTAAGCATGGATTGAAGCATATGGGCCAATATGCTAAGATGATGAGATATGTGATGAAAAAGTGTATAAAATGAAAGAAACAACTCTACATAATCAAAATTGTGTATGGGTGGCTACTTTCTACTCCCTCCACATCCACAAGGTTTCAAGTATCACATCAAGTCTCAAAGGCAAAACATCTAAGATATTTGTATAAAATTTAGAGAAAATGCCGAAGTTCCCGAAAATGCTTTGTTACCCGGACAAATTATCCATTTAGACAAAACATCGTCCAGCTAAACAAAAAAGTGTCCATCCAGACAAAAAATTGTTTGGCTAGACAGTTTTTTAAAAAGAAAAACAAGGTGTTTTCCAGAAAATTCTCATTCCTTCCACTCATTTTTACTTTGTCCTTGTTTAATTTACTAAGAAAATATAACACTTGAATTTTGTAAATGAGAGCCTCAAACTTTGTAAAAAGGTTTGGTTTCACACGAAAAAAAAATTCCAAAAGATTTTAAATGGGTCTAAAATAGTTTGGCCAAAACGGGTGTAATGTTGGGATTAAAGCTTGAACCTAGCTCTCCTGTTGAGGAATTTGTAAGATAGCACATTCCAACTTTTATCATCGGGTGTTGGGAAAAGGGAGCCTAAGTCTTAGAGCCGGCCAAAATGGGGTGTCTATAGGAGCGTTTAGGTTGCCACTCCCAAAAGCGCTCGACTTTGACTTATTAGAGAAACCCGACTATGACACAACAGACTCAGTGGAATTAGACTCTAACCCATTATCTGATTCAATATCCTCGACATAACCTTTCTCAAAATCCAGTTGTTGTGCTACCCTTCCATAACATCCTTAATAAGCTTAATACAATCAACATAAGTCTGTTCCCCAATCATGAAGATCTCCATAGTATTCCCTAGGTTCATCTTCTGAGCCTCAGCCTCGTAGTCAATCAAGAAATCAACCAGTGCTAGTTTGCAAGCCTCTGCAGAATTGTCATCAAAATCTGTGCTATGATCTTTACTCACATCAATACCAGGCTTTATGTACTCTCCATCACTATATGGCAACTCATGATCAAAGAATATCTTAAAGCCCGGACCTATTCTTAATCCATGGCTCTGGAAAGCCGTATATCAGAAAGTTTTCTCATTCCCTAACAAATCGGCCATTTAGAGTGCCTTGCATCAGCATATACCTTAGCTCATGCTTCTTTCCCATCTTCTTTGCCTTGATTATATCTCTCTCTTTCTTCATCCGTTCTCTTTTCTAGATTCTCCTCCGTTGATTCAAAGCCTAGGCCAAACGAATATGGGTGATGATTGATTTCAAGTGTCATTGGTATCCCTTATCTTTTGTTTCCTTATCGTCAATACACGGGGTGCCCCAACATACTTGTCTTCACCTTTGGCCATTATAGTTTGGACCAATCGAGCTTTTGCCAATGTGAATCCAGTAATAAATACATCATTATCCCCATATTGAATCTCCAAGAGTGGTGTTGTTACATCTAGAGGGGGGTAGATAGATGTATCACCGTATATGATTGCTACTCGTCTTTTATGCTCAAATTTCACCTTTTGATGGACAGTCGAAGAAACTGCTATTAATTGGTGATGCCACAGTCTACCCAGTAGCATGTTGAATGTTGTAGGAACATTTGTAACATAAAACTCTGTTTCTTGTTCCAACGGTCCTATTTCTACCCCCATCTTGACTGTTCCCATCATCGGTCTGCTTGTATCATTATGAACCCTTATAGCCTGAGAGGTTAGTTTTAAATTTGTAGGTCTAATCCCAGAGCATATGTTGTCCTGGCTAGGCAAACATTCAAGGCTGATCTAGTATCAATTAACACCACCGGTACGCATTCGTTTTGAGTTTTCAACGAGACATAGAGAGGCTTGTTATGATTGGCTCATTCGGTGGCAAATCCCTAGCAGAGAAAGAGACTACTGGAGCATCTCTACAAGTAATAGTTATTAATGATACTAGTTGGTTAAGACTAGTGTCTATGGATAGCTTCATTTTGCTGAACGTAGAAAGCACAACTTGGCGACGCTTATGAGATGCTATCAATAACTCCCAAATTGAGATATCTGCTTGGATCTTTTCCAGCTGCTTGAGTACCAAATCTTCCTCTTCTATCTTTCCTTTTCCTTTATCTGCCTCTTTGTTAGATGGTTCTCCTTGCTTTAGACGCAGAGGCTTGAAATACTATCCATTTCTAGTCAGACAGTCGACCTCTTCATAGTACCATTCTTCATCCGATACATTCTTTGCTCAGTTTCATCTGTGTGAGTAAGGTGCAAGTCGTCATATTCCCACCATTCCTCTTATTTTATTATGGCAAGGCAGTCATCAAGCTCAATGTTAATCATTCCAATCTCTAAGTTACCCCTAATTTGGTAAAATTTTATCTCCTAAATAATCCCTTCTTTCATGAGATCAGCCCATGCGACATTCATTTCTCATCTTTCTTTAGCTTCCATAGCAATCTTCATCTCTTTTATCTCGTCTAGTTGATCAAACCAACATGGCACAGTAGCTGCAGTATGCCATTCAAGGACAGGTTTTTCAAGCTTTTGGAAAAGAGGGTCTTCACCACTATACTTATCATCCTCACTCCCCATGTCCGACCTTATGTCTTGCTCTTCCTCAGCTTCTCTGGTAGTCTTCAATTCTTTAATTTCATCAAGCTGATCAAATTAGTTGGGTACCATGGCAGCCATTCAAAGATTGGCATGGTGATTTTTGAAGATCCTTTATCATATCTTTCCCTTTCAACAACTTCTGCCTTGTCATTTTCATTCTCAATGGACTTCTTCTTCTTCTTCGTGATCTCATTTTTATTGGCCTCGAGGTTTTTAGTTTCTACAGCTAAATTGATGCTCAGTTGTTCTTCATCTTGCTTGATTCTGACTTTTTCATCATTTTATTCACTTCTGTTACAATCCATGCTTTCTTTGGTTGGATTCTCACTTTTAACGATGACTTCCTCCACAGTCTCACCATCTATATCTTGGTGTTCCTCTTCCCACTCAATGCCTCATCCATCACATGCTTATAAACCATATGGATGGATCCCACCACTAGAATTATACATCTCCTAAATCATATTCCTCAAAGAAATTGAGATTGTCCATTTCTTCCACTAAATCTGCCAACATACTAAGATCATGCTCCTCCACATATATATTTATAGCATTGACATTAAAGAACTCAGGTATTATGACATTCAGCTTAGGTCCATCCGTTGGTACAATGTACTAACTTGGGTCAAACTCCATTGCATGCGTCTCCCCCTCTTCATCGAACAAACTCCCTATAAACCAATCATCATCAAATTCCTAAGGGAAAACCCTATTTTTCTCTTGACACCTCAATGTTGTGAGCATTAGAGTATAGCGAATTTCAACATTTCTGGCTTCTTTCCATTGGTTTATGATCATATCATTCTACATATCCAATTTCATAAATTTCTTTATCCAAAAGCTCTTGATTTTGGCAGTAATCTATTCCACTTCTGCCGAATTTAGTTCAAGATCACTATCTTCCATCAAAACATCTTTCATCTTTGTTTCAGTACCCCTCTCTATTAGCTCAGTTTCTATCTTGGCAGACACCGAGGCATTACTACATTCCTTCCGACTAGCAGTTTTACTAACTTTTTCATGTAACTTCTTTTGTCGTTCAGCCCTTCAGCGCAATGCTGCTAGAGCCATAACTCTTGGTAACAATGTTGTTATAGGTTTTGGTAGGGATGCACTAAAGACGCACAAGTCCATGCTCTCAAGAATGTACAATGCTAGTTTGGGTAGGTAAGATAGGATGATGTATAGGCTAGGGTTGAAGGTAGAAAGTGTATGGATAAGATTAAAATTCAGTGGTGAGGGAATTTAGCATGGTTTAGGAGTGGATTGCTGGTGACATTTGGTTTCTGTGGGGGTACAATGATTTTGTTGTCTATGAGATTTTAGATTTCATGATAGAGGTGGAAACTATAGACGACCCCGAACGCCCCGGGAGGATGAGTCCCGTTCTATTCGTTTTTTGGGTTCACTATAGTTCAGGACTCTCAAATTGTCTCGGTTCTTAATCTGAACCAAAGAGTCCAAATTCGGCAAATCGTTTTGAGAAAAAAACAGATTTTTAGAAAAGAAGTGCCAAACATGGACTGCTTTTCCAGATACAGAGTCGCCACCTAAATATTTTTTATGGGGGAATTTAGGAAACCCTGACTCAGGGCCAAAGGCCATATGTCCGCCATCACCAAAGTTGCCTCGGCTCGGGAGCTTGGGTACGATTGGGGAAGGTCAGCTATGAGCACCCCCTCTCACCCGATCCAAAGATCAGCCTCTACTAACCGTGATATCCGTTTTTGAAAACGTTATGTGTTCTTATTCTGGTCATTGGCCTAGATTTACTATGTTATGCGCACAGCAAACAAGTATAGACCAAATCGCCTAAATTGGAACAAAACATTGCATATCCATTTGTTTGGAAAGCGCTTTGGAATTTGCTACTCACAAGTAGGCTAAAATACGGATTTCAACGAGTTATCCCAACTCAAACAATCCAACTTTCACCCACGGGCATTCAAGCAGTTTATATCACATAAGCATCTAGCCTCATGGTAATCATGCTATCATTTTAACGTTCACACTCATGTGAGATGCTAAAGCATAAAGAGCTCACCTAGTACTCCAAGCCAAAACAGAAACTAGTTAGTAATCATATGCATGATCCTAGTTTAAGATGGCTAATGCAACGCATACGGAATGCCACTAGAGTAGGCTCGGCTAGTCTATAAATGACATGTGAAAATGCACAAGTAGCACGTATTCAAGTTAGATTTGAAATACTTATGCAGTTAGTATGATGAGCCTGGTGCATGCAAGACTAATGAATGATGCACGCATGCATAGCATAAAGTATGCTAAAGTAAACATGTCCTAATACTAACCATCA
The DNA here is from genome assembly GCF_004153795.1 of Camellia sinensis. Lineage (NCBI taxonomy): Eukaryota > Viridiplantae > Streptophyta > Magnoliopsida > Ericales > Theaceae > Camellia > Camellia sinensis. Next base: position 311,179 of record NW_021024731.1, on the reverse strand, counting down.
AAGCAGGTCAGTAAAAGGGAGAAAGAAGTGGGGGTTGGAAGACATGCACACACGCACCCACACTTATTACAAATTCACCCTCGCTCGAAGGGACCAAAAGAATAATACAAATTAATTAACCTACAAGCTAATTAATTATTACAGACCACCTAATTAATTAAGCAAATTAACTAAGCTAAGAAAGCAGTAAAGGCCTCGGGAAGAGGATCCAAAGCGCGCGTGCTCAGGTTTGCTCGGAAATCCAACGCCATGCACAAGTTTTCCTCTGCTTTGACTGTTCTGCTTCTCTGAAAATTGCACAACTCCCAACGTTGCTTCTCTGAGTGTTGTGGAGCACTACCGGCTGAGTGAGAACACCACCGGCCATGGAGAATGGTCACCGGCCACAAACTTATGCTCTCGGCCAAACCTGTTTTGCCGGTCGGCACCCAACACTGCCGGCCGGCCAATTTTTTCTGCTGAAACCTGTTTGACAGCAGCAGAGGGCAGGCAAGGCATGGCAATGTATTTCAAGAAAATGTATGCACTAGTAAATCCCCTATCATGTTTATGACTCAAAGGGACATGGTTCTCGATTCTCAGACCATCAATCGTGCATTTCAATGCATGATGGCCCAAGAAACCAAGTATGCACTTTGATTTTAAATGAAATGCAATGCAAATAAGCAAACAAAAGGACTTTCAGCCTCTATCATGGCTTGATCAAGAATTGAAAGATGCATGCAAATGCAATTGTGACATCCCTGTTCTGTATTATGCTAATTGGTCCTTAAGTTGTTTATGGTTATGTGTTTAGCCTGGTTTTGTATGCCATTATGTGAAAATATGTGGTTTTGAATTTCTATCTGTTCACCGTAGGAATATCTGTTTGATTTTACCGCTTCGGGAATTAAATTAAAGGCCTTATCGGCCACAGAACCCGAAATCGATTACGCCATTGAGGTTGGCATAATTTTTAGAGCCTACGGTGAAATTTAATTAGAAATTGATTCGGGTCAGATTAAGTTGATTAAATTGATAATTTAGTGCCCAATTGTTTATTATTATTATTTTGGAATAGTGGGGTTTGATGTAAAAGGGCACTACACCCTCAATTCCTTCCCTTATGTGGCTTTGGCTGATTAAACTCTCTAGAGAGAGTGAGAGACCCGAAATTGAGAGAGAAAGGGGGAAATCATCTAAAGTTTGCTCTTGAAGCTTTGGAGTCTTGAAGGCTAGCTCAAGAATTAACCATAGATTGTGAGGATCAAGCTCCTAGGTGAGTGATTCTTGGATTATAATTGTAATTTTGTGCATGTCCAAGCTATCTTGATGATCAAGAACAAGATTGTAATGAAGTTGAGTTGTGTTGTTGAATTGAAGCTTAATATGTGCATGCATGTAAGAAATACTTCGAAATTTGCATGTTTGAGCACAAATGTGTATAACCCATGTGAAATATTAAAGGAAACTCATGTCTTGGTCACCATTTGTGTTATCTAAGTTGAGAATATGGCTAATCCATCACATGCATGTACAAATTGAGAAGATATGAGCTTCATGCAATTAATCATTTAAGCACATAGCCTCATGGAAAGCATGTAGTCATGGCAATCACTTACACGCATGCAAGGATGCTAAAGCATAAACACTCACAGTGTACTCCGAGCCAAAATAGAAACCAATTAGAAATCAATGCATGATCATAATTATACAAGATGCCTAATGCAACACATGCAAAATTCAACTAAGTAGGCTCGGCTATCTAAGATGGCATATGATTTTCAACACTTGATACATGTATTCAAATAGGTATTGAAATACAATGCAATTTGAATGATGCGCCGAGCCCGGTGCATGCAAAACAGA
>NW_021024731.1:233987-307447 GCF_004153795.1 Camellia sinensis | reverse complement strand
ATCAAAGATCGGCCACTACTAAACATGATATCGAGTTTTTGAAAACACATGTGCTCTTATTCCGGCTCCCTCAAAGAGGTGAGGATGGTGCCTTGAGGTGACAACAAGGAGAGGGGGTGGCCCTCTCCTTCCTAGGACCTCAAGGCACCATCCTCATCACTGAAATCCCTCAAGATTGGGATTTCAGTGGTGAGGAGGCCCAAACACAATGGTCCCGGAGCTCAACCGAAATGGCACAAAACAAGGGCCAAACAAGCCTTAAGAGGGGTCAAACAACCCCAAAGCTTAAAACACCCTTAAGAAACTATTTAGGGTAGATAAAAACAAGACTTTTCTATGTTATATGTTAAGCTCAAAAATAGTTTCAAGTATGGAAAAACAAGCTATGAAAATAAGGCTTAAAAGAGGTAAAAGCTCACCCTTGAAGCACAGCAGCAAATCAGCAATTTTTGGACCAAAAAAGGGCTTCAAATCACCCCAAAAATCACCTCCAAGGACCTTAGGCTCAATAAAGGGAGTAGAGAACTAGGTGTTTGTATGCAAAAGTGCAAAGAAAATGCACTTTTGAGCACAAACAAGCCCTAAACCTTAGAGAGAGAGGCAGAAAATGTAGAGAGAGAGAGAGAGAGATTTTTTTGCTCAAAGTTGTATCTCTCTTTTTTTGTGTGTTAAAGAGCTTGATTGATATAGAAATATATCAATCTGCAGCTCCTCAGAACTCCCACGTCCAGGTATGGGCTGGGGTATGGCCTAAAATGACAGCTGCCAGCTGTCTACAGAGATATCTGTTGAAAACCACACTTGGCCGGCCGGCCATAAAAGTGGTCGATCGGCAGTCAAATTGGCCGGCCGGCCATCATATTTGGCCGATTGAAAATCAAGGTGGCCGGTGGGCAGGAGACTTGGTCGACAGGCTACCCCCTTCCCTCAGGAACACATCCACAAGCTCTTGGTGCAACCAAGTACAAAACAGAGAAGTTAAGAGATTCTAAGGCAACGCGTGCAGCCAAGACTTTTCGAAACTCAAAACAAACACAAGCATGGATAATCATCACGTGTTCAAACGATGACGTCCAAGCCTTGAGGACGGTCAAAAATGGGGTGTCTACAGAAACACCGGTCGATTTCGTGACCGAGTTGTTGATGGAAGACATAGTATTTGGTGGGGTCATGTTTTGGTGGAAGTGGGTCGATGAGTAGTCGTGGCTCAAGGAGTTTGAGATGCCTCTTGTCCAGAAGGATTTTCATGGCTGGGGTTGGGCTGGGGTTGGGCTCATGTGTAGGGGATAAATGTAGCTCGACTTTTCATGCCCTCTCTTGGAAGACGAATAAGCCCTACAGTATCGGACTCCCATAGTTCTGAATCTGATCTCACCAGTGCAATGTAAAATAGATAAACACCAAAGAGTCCCAAACCGGCAAATCTTTTGGAAAATTGATTTTGAATCAAATTGTCAAAAATGGACTGCTTTGCCAGATACAGAGTCGCCACCTAAATAGTTTTGGAAAATCTAGAAAACCCATGACTTGTTCCAAAGGCCACGTGTCTGTCATCACCAAGATTGTCTCGGCTCGGGAACTTAGGTATGAGAGGGGAAGGTCATGAATTGAGCACCCCCGCTCGCCTGATCAAAGATCGGCCTCTACTAATCATGATAGGAATCTTATGTACATTACATGCTCTTCTTTCGATTTATTAGCCTAACATTACTATGTGATGCACACACACAAGTATAGACTAACTTGCAAGAATTGTAACATTTCGATTCATGTTTGTTTTGAAAATTGTTTTGAATATGCACCACTTGAAAAAGTGATCGCATATGAACATTACTCAAATTATTCCAATTCAAGCAATTAGCCTTCATCCACAGGTATTCAAGCAATTTTATCGATTAAGCACTTAGACTCATGGTAAGCATGCTAAACATAGCAACAATCGCACACATGCAATATGCTAAAGCAAGTAAAGGCTCACCTAGTACTCCAAGCCAAAAAAAGATGACAAAGATAGAATAATGCATGATCCTAACTATGCAATATGACTAATGTAACACATGCGATATGCAATTATTAGGCTCGGCTATTAATATGGGATATAAATCAATTTGATAGAATGTAGTCTAAACACGTATTCAAAGAAGTATTAAAATGACAATACAAATTAGAATGATGAACTGAGCCTCAGTGCATGCAAAACAAGTGGATGCAAACATGTATTATGCTAAACAAAACATGATGCTCTAATCTAACCATCATAAGTAGGTAAATTAAAGGGAGAAAGACATGGGGTTAGAAGATATACACATTATTACAACATTGCGCTCTCGTACAGGAGGGTCCAAATGAATTAACTAGCTAACTAATTACCTAGCTATTACAACAACAAATGAATAATTTAGCTAAATTAATTAACTAATTATTACAAACCAAATGAACTAATTAATTAACTAATCTAGCTAAGTAAAATAATTACAACACAAGATGAATTAGATATTCTAACAAATTAATTCCAAAGCCACTATTTTAATCACAACACTAATATATTTACAACATGGATCCCGAGGATCGATGGAGGGCTCATGCATGAATGTGGTTTCCACCCGAAAAAGTCACTGTTTCTGTTACCAAATGCCTCTGTTGCACAGTTAAACACTTGCACTAATTTCCACCTCAGAATCAACTCTGTTCTGCTTCAAAAGGACACTGCTTGATTTTGCACTGGTGGTCGGTAGAGGGCCTACCGTCCACTGATGATGGCTTGCCGGCCACCAATAGTGGCTTGCTAGCCACTGATGACTGGGCTTTTCTATTGTAACATATAGCAAATGGAGCAGAGACAGTATATTTTCAAGGGTTGTTTGTATAACTCACCTCTCCATATCATTTGAACAGCTCAAAGAAGTAGTAAATTTAATTCACAAACCACCAATGAATGCAATTTCATTGCATGATGGCTTATGAATCAAGCGTGCAATTTCAATAAATGCAACAAAACAAGACTCTCAAAACCACTTCCCTATCATGAAAGATCAAGGGAAGTAGTTGACAATAAATCTTGAACCGTTTCAATCACTAATGAGTATGAAACGACTTAAGACTTAAGGGTTCACCTAACATCCGATTGAACCTAAAACCAAATTATTATCTTACACCTTTTTTAATCACCAATTTTATTACCTCATTTTAGATCACCATCCATTCTTTAATTAATTAAGTCCAAAAGGTGAATTTAAGTCCTCTAATGGAAAGAGGGCTCAAACCAAGTGTTGCTTTGGACATAAAAGAGCAATCATACCATTGGTAATGAACCCCCAAAGGGATTAAACCATTAAGCATGACATCTCAATCTCATACTTAAACAAACAAGTAGTTTGAAACCACTTTCAAAGCAAAACAAAAAGCTAAGAAAGGAGGGAGGTTGCAGAGGTGATTAAGAGTGATCACAAGTATGGAAAGCCATAAATATACATTATCAACTCAAATAAGATGGTGTCTAATGCCTAAAACACCAAGCTTATGAGGACAATTACACTATAAGCATATAAAACAAAGCTCAAATGCAACAAACACTTAAAAATAGTCCTAAAATAGTGCTAAATAAGTCCTAAAGTATGCTGGAATTAAGACAAAAATAGCTAGAATAATAAGCTAAAACGTAGATCATGCTAGGCTAGTAAACAAAACACAAGGAGGGGAGGCTAACCCCTCTAATTTTGGACTTCAAACCATAATTTTAGCCACTGAAATAACTCTGAAAATTAGTGTTTAAAAGCTCAAAAAAAGATAGTGCAAAGGTGGGAAATACAAGGGTAAAAGCCTTGAAAGCAAGTTGTAAATAAGGGTGAACCACCCTCAACCTCTATTGGCCTTAAAACCCAAGTTTTTGCCCAAAAATACAGAGTTTTTACAGTCCAAAAATAGTTGGAAAATAGTAAGAAAAAGAGTGATTAAAACAAGTAAAGAGGCAAAGCTTTATACCTCTTGAAGAGGAGATCATTTTCAAGCAATAAAACAAGGCAAACACACCCTCAAGAGCTCAAACAAGGCTCAAAGGTACCTCAGCTCAAAGATGGAGAGGTTTGGTTTAGAGTGTACGTGCAAAGGTAAAGAATATATAGGCAAAGGTTAAGAAGTTTGCAAGAGAGATAGAGGAAAAATTTTGTTCCAAAACTTTTCTAACCCCATCGCAAGAGGGGAGGTCCTTTATATATAGAGCAACATGAGCCTCCCTAAAAAACATACAGCCATATGCGTGGGAGCAGATGTAAGCATCTGTGCAAATAGCTGGCACAGCTGTCACAAAATATCTGCAAAACACATTGGTGACCGGCAGGCCATTACTGGTGGCTGGCAGGCCACATCAGTGGCCGACAACAAGAAGCAGTGGTCGACAGCCCGTAGCCGTGGCCGACAGGCCACCAGAGGTTGCAGGCTTGAAAATCCAAGGTTTTGGTCCAAAAACAAGGCAATAGGGGTGCAAGGTTTGAAAGGCTCAAAGCTGTGGCATTCTGCTGAAGACTTCGAGCACTTAACAAGCATATACACCCATCATTGGGTATGCAAGCGATGACGTCTAAGTCGTAAGGGCGGTCAAAAATGGGGTGTCTGCAATGGAATACTCGTTTGTAGGCTCAGGTTGGGTAAGTAGTTGGTTGGGTTGTGTTGGTAAATGGGTTGGCGGTACTAAGGGATTGTTTGGAATGATCTATGTAGACACCCCATTTTTAACCGTCCTCAAGACTTGTACGTCACCATTTGAACACTCGGTAATCATCCATGTTTGTGTTCGTCTTGAGTCCCCGGAGGTCTCGGCCACGCGCCTTGCCTCAGGATCTCTCGACTCGACTGTTTTGTGTTTGGTTTTGCACCAAACATTTGTGTTTTGCCTTGGAGGGGCAAGAAATGGCTTGTGGGCCATCCCCACACATCACCGGCCATGGCTTGAGGCCACCGGCCAGTGTTTTGTTGCCATCGGCCAAATGTTTGGCCGGTCGGCACTCTAGATGGTCGGTCGGCCATTTATTTTGTCAAAATAGCATTTTTGGCTGGCCGATCACTGTGCATCTGCTTTTGCAGATATTTTTATGCTAGCTGTGCTAGCTGGCATACACCTTTTCCCCCCTCCATACACGTGTATGGAGGGATTTCACTCTTGCCAAGCTTGTTTTGTAAGCTTTGCAAGAGTGATCTTCTATAAAGAGGAGGCCTCTCCTCCTTCCTTGGGGGTTAGAAAAACGCTCCAGAGGTCTGGTTTTTTTCTAGGGTTAAAAGTGTGTGCCTATTCTATCTCTATTCCTCTCTCCCTTGTAAGTTAAGTGTGTGTTTGTCCTTACTATTGCACACAAACACCTACCATTACACCTTACCTTGGTTGTTGAGGCATTGGGGGGTTGTCCTTGAAGTTTTTGAGCTGGTTTGGAGTTAAGAAAGCTGCTGGAGTGATCCTTGTGAAGAAGGTCTTCAAGGGTAAGATTCTTGCCCTTTTTACCCCATCTTTGCATAGTCTTTTTGCCTACCTTGCATTTGTTTTTGTGCTCAGGGTATAGCATATAAAATTTCTATTTTTACCTGCTTAAAATACTTTCTTAAGGTTGCTTTGTTGTTTGGGGTTGTTTGACCCCTCTTGGGCCTTGTTAGGCCCTATTTTTGTGCTATTTTGGTGAGCTCCGGGACCACCTTGTTTGGGCCTCCTAACCACTGAAATCTTGAGGGATTTCAGTGGTGAGGATGGTGTCTTAAGGTCCCAAGAAGGAGAGGGCCACCCCCCTCTCCTTGTTGTCTTCAATATGTGCCATTTAAGCCTCATGTGTGAGCAACATTTTTGAGACCATGTTGGCCATGTTTCAGTAGGTATTTGGTAGTATTTTGCCATGTTCTACCTCTGTTTTTACTTGGCTTAGACACACCATGCTTGCCTTGCATACTTGTCTTGTAATGCCATGTTTTAGCCTTAACATGCTTTGTGCTTTGAGCCTTGTTCTAGCATGATTTAGTCCTAGTTTTGTGAAGCTTTTATGCGTGTGTTAGCATGCTAAAGGTCTATTTTTAGTCATTTGGGTCATCCATGCTTTGCTTTGTATAGCTACCATTTAATTCCCCTTGTATGCCTTGAGCATTGACCCCTCTAGCATGCCATCCTTGCTTTGTTTCAGTGGTTTGGAACCACTTGTCATGCCATTTCAGTCCATTTAGCATTCTTGTATGCTTGCATTTGGTGTTCCTTCAAAGCCTTAAAGAGTTCATGTTTAATGCTCCATGAATGTGCCATTGCGTATGCCATCATGTGTAGGCCTGAAGGATGCCACGTCGTTGTGTTTTTGGCTTCGTTTTAGCATGCTAAAACTCTGATTTTGGTCATTCAATTCATGCCATGTTTGGTTTTGTTAAGGGTAGTTCGATACCTCTTTGGTGAGCCTTAGACCTCGGACTTTGCTTGCATGCTTTCATTGCCTTGTTTAGATTGATTTGGCATCATTTTATAACATGATTTCAGAGTTTATAATGCATGCCATATGCCCATGGTGTTCCTCTTTTAAGTGTGCTTAAAAGTTGTCCCTATATGCCTAAGTGTTGGACCTTGTATGCATGCATGTTTGTATGTGTTTTGGTCCTCATTTCTGTGGCTTTTGGCCACTATTTTGGGACCTCGTTGAGAGCTGCCCAAATTAGTCTAAGTCCACTCCCACTCTTTACATGTTGTTACATGTCTTACACTTTGCATGCTTTGATTGCATCATGTCTTGCATGTCCATTAGCCTTGTATGCTGTTGCATACTTGGCCCAACACATGCTTGTTTGTGTGCCTCAACATCTGTATTACATCTTGTATGTTTGTTGGCTAGCATTGATGCTTCATGCCTTGTGTGTTTGTTTGCATTGTCATGTTGCATACTAGCTCACATGCCTAAGTTGCATGGCATTGGTATGCATGCTTTGCCTCTTGAATTGAGTATGATAGAGGTTGAGCTCATTGTTTGTTTGTGTGCATTTCATTCCACATTGAAAATGCATACTTGGTTCTTGAGCCATCACGCATTGAAATGCGCGATTGGTGGTCCAAAAATCGAGTACCATGCCCCTTTGAGTCATGAATATGATAAGGAGTGTGGTTGGTGCAAACATTGCTTGAAATGCATTGCCATGCCTTGTTTTGCCCTCTGCTGCTGTCAAAACAAATTTTGCAGGAAGCTTTGGCCGGTCGACTACGCCAAGTGCCGATCGACCATTTATGGATGGCTGATAGCTCCATATATGGTCGATGACCACCCTGCCATCGCCAGTGACCATTCCCCTTGGCCGGTGGTGTTCCACAATGTCCAGAGAGTGCTCCTTGGGAATTGTGCCATTTTCAGAGGAGTAGAGCAGGGAAAACAGAGGCAACTTGTGCATGGTGGTAGATTTCCGAGCGAAACTGAGCGTGCATGCATTGGACCCTCTTCCCGAGGCTGATTTTTACTGCTTAATTAGCTTAGTTAATTTGCTTAACTAGTTAATTGTCTATAATATTTAATTAGCTTGTAGGTTAATTAAATTGTATTATTTTTTTGGTCCCTCCGAGCAAGGGCGAATTTGTAATAAGTGTGGGTGCGTGTGTGCATGTCTTCCAACCCCCACTTCTTTCTCCCTTTTACTTACCTGCTTTGATGGTTAGTGTTAGGGCACGTTTAATTTAGCATACCTTATGTTGTGCATGCGTGCATCATTCATCAGTCTTGCATGCACCAGGCTCGGCGCATCATGCTAACTGCATAGTATTTCGAATTCCAAACTTGAATACGTGCATCAAATTGTTGTATTTCACATGTCATCCTTAGATTAGCCGAGCCTATTCTAATGACATTTTGTATGCGATACATTAGCCATTTTTAACATGAACTAGGATCATGTATGATTACTAACTAGTTCATTGTTTTGGCACGGAGTACAATGTAAGTATTTATGCTTTAGTATCTTGCATGAATGTGAATGCTAACATGACAGCATGTCTACCATGCGACTATATGCTTACATGATATTACTGCCTGAATGCCTGTGGGTGAAGGTTGGATTGTTTGAGTTGGAACAACTCATTGAAATCCTTGTTTTAGCCTACTCGTGAGTAGCAAATTTCAAATCATTTTCAAACAAACAGATATGCGATGCTTTGTTCCAAATTAGGCGATCTAGTCTATACTTGTTTTGCTGCGCGCATCACGTAGTAAATCTTGGCTAATAAGTGGAATAAGAACGCATGTGTTTTCAAAGCTAGATATCATGGCTAGTAGAGGCCGATCTTCAGATCGAGCGAAAGGGGGTGCTCATAGCTGACCTTCCCCAATCGTACCCAAGTTCCCGAGCCGAGGCAACTTTGGGGATGACGGACACATGGCCTTAGGCAAACGAGTCAAGGTTTCCTAAATTCTCCCAAAATAAAATATTTAGGTGGCGACTCTGTATCTGGCAAAGCAGTCCATGTTTGGCACTTCTTTACAAAAATCAGTTTTTCAAAACGATTTGCCGGATTTGGACTCTTTGGTGATTTATCAATCTCACATTGCACATTGTGAGATCAGATTAAGAACCGACACAAATCGAGTCCGAACTGTAGCATGGGTCCCAAGGGCACGTCTACAATTTCTGGCAACTCTGCTAGGGAGTTTAGAGAACTTGACTCGAACGCATGATATCATGTTTTGATTACACTTATGTGTTTCTTTGCATTGCATGTGCATTGGTGCGCGTAGGACACCGTGTTTGCCATTTGCTATTCCTGAACGGTTTTTCGGAGGCGTGCTTTGTCAAAGCATACCATAAGGCTGACCGGTTATGGGCTCTGCCAGTATGGGAACACAAACCCCGGTTGTCACTGGGGCACCCTTTTGATCATTCGACCTAGTGCATATTCGGAATCCATAGTGACCATTCCAAACTAGGACAGGTTGCTTACTCGATGTTAGGTTGTTTGAAACCGCTACGTGCATAGTGAAACCCTAGCTCCTGGCAAAATAGGACAGGGAAACCCTACCCCAACATAGGGGTGTTTTGGTTCTCATTTACTTGCTATGTGCTTTTAGAGTGTATCTCTACAGAAACGCACATATCAGTTTGCAAGTTTAAGTACCAGGCCTGAGGGCATCAGTATCAGTATTTTGGGGAACTAGTTATATCTGCGGGTATCAGACTCAGTTTTGGGGCAGTGATTTTGGGGAACAGTGATCAGTAGTAGAGTACAGTTATTCAGCTATGCTTGTGTCTGTTCTGTTATTCAGCTATGCTTGTGTCTGTTCTGATTGGGCTGAAACGCTGCGTGTTTTCTCTTTCAGTTCAGAGAGTTAGTTCAGAATAGCCAATGTTCTTCTTTGTTGAGGCAAGACAAATATCTGATCCGTCAGTCACCGTTCAAGTTCAGCAGACTTATGATGACCCAAAGTTCAGAGGAAATCGTGGTTATGACAGCCGCATTAGACCAAGGAATCACCCTGCAAAGTGAGACCAATGTTGAAGTACCACATCCGCCCAGGTCACCTGCTACGTGCCTGACCTGGGAACCCCAGATGTTTCAAGTACGTGAACCCACCACGTTTGAGTTAATGGGAATGATCGGCGACCTCCAGAGATCTGTGGCCAATCTGGCCTATGGGATGTCGGCTCCACCACCAAATGCACCATATGCCGGGAATTTTGTACCGCAGGAGCCCCCACTATTAGGGCGAACTATGATCAAGCTCAGCCAACCTGAGGCTGTCCCAAGCTATGACCATGATGTGCCAACAACAACCAGGTTCCGCTCTGATATAGCAACCCAAACCCTCGATCAGGCTGAGGCTAGAGGTAAGAACAAAGTGGGAACAGATGCTGATCCCATTGAACAACTGTTGTGGGCTGTCGAGGCTTTGAAAACCGGAGGGATGAATAAGCGGCAAGTATTCGCAGTCATGACTAAAGCTGTGGATGATGCTTTCCCTACTCCAGCCGAGGATAGTTCAAGCCAGGCGGAAAATCGGGATAGGCCCCGTCATGCCAGAACAGTCCCTTCTGCTCCCAACCCTGCACCAGGAAAAGATCAAAAAGCCAAGGCAGTGCCTGCCGACCCTTTCGCTGGTACGTCTAGCAAGAACCCTCAGACTTCGAAGAATCTGCCTCGAGGACGCAGAGTCTTTCATGCCCTCTACATGCCTTTGTCTAGGGCATTTCAAATTCTGGCTAAAAAGGGGCACCTTAAACCCCTCGAACCTCGACCTCTTCCGAAGAATCTCCCCCTCACACATGATGCTGCCTTGTACTGCGCATACCATCAGCAAACCGGTCACAGCACCGACGGTTGTTTCCGTCTTCGCCATGAAGTGCAAGATTTGATCAACAATGAGGTCATCCTCCCACCCACCTCAGCAAAGTCTGTTACCACAGAGTTGTTGAACTTCAAGGATACTACAAGTATGTGATCAAGGGTTGGACCACCTGCGGGCGGCGCTCGGTGTACTTCAGATGTGGCGTTTGGCACGCACTGTCGGGAGCATTTGCGAATGTGGTTTTGTAATTTCTAGCTTGGGTGTTAAGTCAGTTCTTTGTTTTGATTTGGGTCTGTCTCATTGTCTTGAGTCAGTCTTTTTGCTTAAGGGTCTGTCTTGTTGTGTTGAGTCAGTCCCACTGTATAAAAATCGGGTGATTCCAGGGTTGTTGTCTCGGATATCATTGTTGCCTCGGATATCATTATTTTGTTATGTAACTATCCTTTTTCTTTCTTTCGAGTCTGTCTCTTCTGTGGAGCCAGTTACAACTAGGAAATCTGAATGAAACGGCTGCAGCTATCAGGTTTTCATGCTTATTGCTACTTTGAGCTAGTTGTGCCAGAGCATTTGAATGAAACGGCGGAGCATTTCACTTACTCTTCTGCACCTCGAATTCATTACATTGACCTAAGTTTTTCAAAACTTTTTTAACATTGTGGTGATGAAAACGAAGAGGAAGGAATTCCTCGGGATTTGCAAAACTTTAATCAGTTCAGAGAAAGAGAGGCGTGCTAAGCCCTTACTGATTGAAATCATGTTTGTTAACGTGAGTACTGAGAAGGACCCTGGCTTGATCCAGATTGGTTCCGCACTATCTTCAGCGCGAGCGATTTGTCGCTTTCTTAAAAAAATTTCAAAAACAAAATATTTTGCGCAGTCCTGCGAAGACCTGTGTGGAATCGCTCTTGAGATTGTGCAGCTTAGGATCGCTCTCAGCCTCAAGACTTGAGCCCTTGCATTCAAACCTTGGACCTTAGTTCAGAATGTTCAACGGTCAACTACAACATGAGGCCTGCGTGGCCAAATTTGAAGCAACCCTCGAACAAAAGGCCAAGAAAGTCAAATCAAGAAGATCAGACCTCATCAGAAGAAGCTTGCAAAGCTAAATCAGAAGCGCTCCTTGAACTAGGGGCAAAAATGTCCGATGTGCTCGAAGAGCCGAAGATGGATCCTTCTGGAACTCAATTCAACAGCCACCCTCCTGGATACGGATGGCTTCGAGATCCTAAAACCATTTGGCATGGACCTGTTACACTTTTACCCTTGAGAGGCTCGCTGGGCCGAAAACCTGGAAGGGCGACCCAGGCAAAAGTTAGAACAAGAGAAAAATACAAAAAAGAATGAAAAAAAAAATGAAAAGAAATGAAAAGAATTGAAAAGAAAAGAAAAACAAAGCTCGCAAGGTTGAAAAGCCGGAAGGGTGGCCTTGGCAAAAGTTAGAGCGTAGAAGGTGAGGGTTTATACACGAGTGTACCTTAGACCGAAACTACGTATGGCTTGATTCCCATGTTTGGGATACGTAGGCAACTTCATCCTGAAGTCCAGCCCCACGCACTTTCAGAGTGACTGTGTCCATATATTTGTTCTGACCATCTTCGTCTTCTCTGTATCCGAGAGTTTAGCTGCGATCATCACTAATGAGGACTGACTACAATATGCTGCGGCGTTATCCAGACAAGGGGCAACTTTCCGTTGCCATGAGTCGCCATCCAAACCAGGGGCAACTTTCCGTTGTCGTGCTGTGCCCTTTGGAACAAGGGGTAATTTTCCATTGCCTCCGATCCAAGGTTGTACATCTCGAGAGTAAGTTTCATGCTCGTTGAACACTGGTTGTTTGCCAAAATGATTTTTGAGATTTTTTTTTTTTTTTACTGAGGTTGACTATTTTCTCGAAAATAATTTCATTTCTCTAAAACTAGACCATTTTCTTGGACCCAAAAAAGGAAAATTTTCAGTGCTCATAGCCTGACTTGCATGATTTTAAATCAGAAAATTGAACAAGCTTGTTAATCTAACTCTCATGTTGGTCAAAATTGTTTTAGTAGAAAACCAAAACAGAAAATGTCAAAATGATGAACTAGGGGCACAGTTGAGTCAGGTGTTTTGTCTTTCCCCCGTTGTCAACATACTTGCCAGAGGGGCACTCTACCTGCCAACAAAGGTACAACTGAGGTTAACAACAAAGGGCTGAAAGCTCTCAACATCCTCCAAGTAACGAGGTATCAAACCAAGTGCGAAGCACGAATTGGGGTGGATTAAGATACTCCACTCCTTCATCCGGAACAACGACTAAACGTCGCCGGAGGTAATAGCTGCAAGCTAATAGTGTTGGGCATGAACCCACAACCTCTTGTTTATCCACCGACCATATTTGAGGAGTGATGAAAAATGAGAGATTGAAGAATAGAGAGGTGTAAGTTGAGAGAAAAGCGAGCAGAAGGGTTTTGAGAGAAAAACTGAGCCTGAGGGCCGAGTGATGTGAGAATCACAAATAAGAAATGGTGGGAAATAATACCCGAAAAAACTGGCTCCTCGCGATTTCTGAGGTCTCTTGTCCTTATAACGCGTCTGTGTGTCGTGTCTTTTGTTTTGTTTACCTCAACTTTTGTTTTGAGTCGGTCCCGAGGGTGTCTTGTCGTGTTTAGGTTGTTTACCTTTCTTTTTTTCTTTTTCGTTATTGAGTCTATTTCACTATGTTCAGTCGTAGGCTCAATACTTGGTTGCAAACCCTTTTCTCAAATCGCTTTATGCTCAGGGTGCTGTGCCACTCTCCACATTTGTGCAAGGCAAGATTGGTTCCTTCAACAAACTGCAGGGTCCACCCTCGATAAGTGTGAACAGGAAAACCTAAACCTATCCGAAGCTTTTGGGTTCCGGATTGCGAAACAAGAAATTTTAGAGCATTTGAGTGTGTTTCAAATTCTGCAGAGTTCAGAATAAGCCGTGTATTCAGAATGAGCAATATGCTGCTGTGGGCTATGAGTTCAGAATGAGCTGTGCATTCAGAATAAGCAGTGTGTTGTATGAGCTGTGTGGATCCGCTGTGTGCAGAATAAACTGAGCGCTGTGTTATGGGCTGTATGTTCAGAATGAACAGTGGGTTGTGCAAGTTGTTTCGTTATTAGCCGGTTCACTACCTGGTTATTACAATACAAGTGTTTGATTTTTAGACAAAAGATCAATCTCATTTACATTGTTGTGTAATATGATGCGATACAATGCGATGCGATGTAGGAAATACACAAATGTAACACTTTTTCAGACAAAAAGCTTGTTTCATTTCATCATCTTTTCAAGTACAAAGTTTCGAAGAAAAAAAGAACTTGCCTGCAACATTACAAGGTACTCAAGCTACCAGCAAAGAAGAAGGAAAAGTAAAACAAAAAAAAAGAAAAGCAGTAAAAATCTGGATCAGTATCGACCATCTCAGGCCTATGGGTCTGTCCTCGTCCTCTTCCGAGACGAAGGTCTAGGAGCATTGTCATCAACACCGTCGTCTGAGCCCGAGTCGTCTCCGGTCTCCTCCTCGGATGACTCTGTCTCCGTCTCTGCCTCTGCCTCGGACTCGTCATCATTAGGAACGAGTGCCCGAGAGCTACTCCCGACATGAGTGCGCCCCACTTTGGTGCGGGGGAATACTGTGCCACCTTGCCCTCCTCCTCGAGCGGGAACAGAAGGCCCAACTGGAGCACCTCCTGCAGCCGACATCTGGAATGGAGGCTGAAAAAGTACAAATGGCAAACGTATCAGTATGCTACGCAAAGCAGGGTATGAATGCCGAATACAGTGTGTGAGTACAGTGTATAAGTGCTGTGAACAGTATGCTGGTACAGAATGCAGTGACTGAGTGCAGTGTATGAATGCCGTGAGTAATGCAGTGAACAGTCTGTGGGCCACAGTGTATCAGATGCCGTGAGGGCCGTGTATCGAGTATTGTGTTGACAGTGCGATGCATCAGATTATGTGAAACGGTTTATGTATGGTTTGAGACTGTGGTCAGAAGAGCGTACCGAAATACTGTAAATGGCCAGCAAGTCGAAGCTCCGCTGTAGCATCCCCATCATGGAGGCGTTCAACTCCAGGGACTAACGAGTGTACTCGGAAGAAGCCTGCAAAAGTGTTAGAAGTATCAGTATTCTGCGGAATATCAAGAAAAAACGAAACGAAATGACAATGCAAGATGCAAAATGCAATAGTACATACCGGGGGTAAGTCGTAGAACCCGACTAACTCGTGATCAGCCGGAGGGGGAGAGAAGGGGATCTGATAGGTCTCCCCACCTTGCCCTCGGCATGTCATCATCGTGGGCAGTGCTGGCCAACTAGCCCGCCGTCCTCTCCGAGCCCCACTCCTGTCGCGGACTCGAGCCACTCTCGCCGCTCTTGCTCCCGCTCCTGCCCTAGCCGCCAGTGCCACTTGCCTCTCTCTCTCAGCTCGACGGCCACTGCTCAAAGGCCGCATGATGTAGGTCTGGACGTACTCTGTGTAGTCGCCCTCGCCCCTGAAGCCCTCAGCATCCCAGCCGATCTTGTAATCGGCCATCTCCTCCAGGGTGTACCTCTCGGTGTCCCTCATATGGACAGGAGGCGGACCCGGAACTATCTGCCCTGGTAAACCCAGGGTCTGGCGCAGGAAGCGCTCACCTAGGTACCAAGCCCGATAGATCGGGCCCTCCAACAAGATCCTGAACCGGGCGGTCTCCTTAGCGTCGGCAAACCGCTCTCGAACCGCAACTGGCAATGGAGCCCAAGGCTGCCAGGTGATCTGAAAATGATATGCAGTCAGTTATCTACTGTTATTGAAAATACAGTGCAAAGTGAAGCTTGAAATAAACTCTAAAGTTGAACATACCTCTGCGGGGGTGATGGTGTCGAAGTAGCGGTGGAAGAATATGAACGTCTCCCGGGGTCTCCGCACACACCTCACGTCGAAGCGTCGGGAGAATGGAACGCCGAGAGGAGTCTCCACGTCAGACACTAGTGCAAGCCTCGGGAAGTAGGCGTAGACCCACAATTGCAGGGCAAATATTAGTACGCTTATCAGATAAAGCAGAATGCAGAATAAAGCAAAAATGGTAGAACCGTGTATTGTGCAGAGTGTACAGTGTGTGCAGTGTATAGTCAGTGTAAAGCAGAGTATATGTGTGCCGTGTGTGCAGTATACAGTCAGCGTGCAGCAGACCGCAGGGTGTGCAGTGTACAGAGTACAGAAAATGTAAAGCAGAAATGTAAAAGAGGAAGAAGATGTACCTCCCAAGCTCGCCAGTAGCCTCCGAACTATTTCCTGCTGCATCGAGAGGATGAGCTCATATACCCATAGAGTATGGCCAAGGCTGCCCCACCCCAGTCATAGCGCAGGATCCTGGTCACGTCTACCAGAGCGCTTAACAAACAGAGAGGCACAGTGTTCGTCTGGTCGGCGAAGATGGTCGTCCCCAGTAAGAACATAAGGAAGCCGCGCGCGTACTGCTCCATCTCCTCCTGAGTCATCGGCATCTCCTCCGCTAGAGCCTGCTGAATCCGGAAGTGGTCCTCGAACCACGAGTATCGAACGAACCCTACCCGAGCAAGAGGCGATAGGTCGCCAAGCAAGTACATCTGAGCGGCCTCCCACTCATCCATGTCTGTGTGGAAGGGGATCGGATCACCCCCTACCCCGATGCTGGTGAGCATCAAGAAGTCATAGGGAGTCATCGTCATGTCTCCCGTGGCAGAGAAGTGGAAGGAGTCGGTAGTGTCCCACCACCTCTCCACCAGAGCGGTAAGGAGAGGCCTGCTCGCGGTAAGTCTGGAAAGTCCCCTGCAGAAGGCGTCGAAGCCGGCCTGATCAACAATATGGCGGACCGCTTCCAGTAGCTCCATATACCATCCACGGGCCATGGCATTCCCATACCCCCGGCAGGTTTGGAAATCCCCCTGTATTCAAAAACAACAGTTGCGAAGCAATATTCAATAGACAGTTTTGAAGAATATTCAGAATTGATATAGCGTGTGTGCACGTGTTCAGATTCAAACAGACATCGGGTGTCGGTGTGCTCACAGTGAACTACAACATATGATGTGTCAGTGTGTTTGAATGGTTCAGTACAGATATAGCGTGTGTGCATGTGTTCAGATTCAAATAGACATCGGGTGCTGGTGTGCTCACAGTGAACTACAACATATGATGTGTCAGTGTGTTTGAGTGGTTCAGTACAGATATAGCGTGCGTGCACGTGTTCAGATTCAAATAGACATCGGGTGCTGGTGTGCTCGCAGTGAACTACAACATATGATGTATTAGTGTATTTGAGTGGTTCAAAGCAAGTGCAGTGTGTGTGCGTGTGTTCCAATTCAAACAGATATCAGTGCAAGCGTGTTCACAGTCAACTACAGCATATGATATACCGGTGTATCCGGGTCAGACAGTTAAAGGCAGAATCGACTATGGCAGTTGAGTATTCTACTTTGCAGAAACTGAAATCGGGAAAAGAATATACCTCGGAAGCACCATGTGAAAAGTGTGTCTCGGGCTCACGCAGAAGCAGCTCCGCTGGCACCCTCCTGTCAAAGCTCCTGAACTGGCAAAGATCGTCAAGAGGCAGCTCGTGAATCGCCGGCCTGTAGGTCGCCAGATTGAATGGACGGACGCTAAGAGGCAAGAGCTCGGCCTCTGGGTCCATATCTACCTCTGAGGGAGCCCCACCGCCTGGAATATCGTCAGCCATCTCGAAGAGAATGTGAAAATGGCCGGGAATGTGGAAATCGGGTGAGAATACGAAAGGTCAACCAAAAAGTCAACCCCAAGAGGGCGGAAAATGGCCGGAAAAGCCGAAATGTGGAAAAGGTACAGAGATCGAGATGAACTCGAGGGAAACAAGCCCCCGAGTGGCAGAAATCGAAAAAGAGACACCGAAACGAAGATTCGTTCGGTTCAAAACGTTCGAAACGCGAAGGTATTCGCGAATCGGACGACGAAACAGGAGCTAAAACCAAGGAAAACGAGGAAATAAAGGAGAAAAAATAGTCTAGAGGGAGAGAGGAGAAGATTGGGCAATAAGGATTGATGAAAATAGGGTTTAAACCCCTATTTTATAAGACCCGTGGCTGAAAGACCAAACTGCCCCGATTCAGGCATGTTTGGCCGGTCGGCCAAATAGATGGCCGATGGACAGCCGGTGATCTCCTATAGTGGCCGGTGAGCCTCCTACACCCTTGTTTGGGTCAGATGTGTGGTTTGGGGCCTTCATTGCTCAAGACAGTGCAAGAAAGTGCATTTTCGAAGCTTAACCGGTCTCCGTTTTGACCTCAGACCGTGTCTTCTGTGCGTAGCACTTGAATATGGGTGCGGTGTATCCTTTTTGTATCCTTTTGTCTCTTTCAAGATTCGAAAGTTGTCCCACATGCGTTGTTTTACAACGCTTTGACATGAGCGCGCGTTAAGTTATACACGCACGACTTGCATTATTATGCACCCAGTGACGGTCTGGCGAGACCTTAAATACGCACGGTCTGGCGAGACCTTAAATACGCTCGGTCTGGCGAGACCTTAAGTATGCCCGATCTAGGAGACCTTAAATCCTCTGAAGGTGCAAAACCTTCGATGTTTGCATGACTGCATGCGTTGTAGCACACATCATCCCTCCCATCGTTATGCGTGTCTACACGCGTTGTAACGCACACAATTTGCATCGCCATGCATTCTTCCCCAGCATTCGGTCTAGGAGACCTTAAACCCTCTGAAGGTGCAAGTCCTTCGGTGTTCGTCGTGCCTGAACGACTTTTGGTAAGTTGCATTGTCATGCATCTCAAGCGACACGCGTTGTCGCGTATTCGAGTTCACATGCATTGTCATGCATTCCAAGCGACTCGCGTCGTCGCACATTCGAGTTCACATGCATTATCATGCATTTCAAGTGATGCGCGTCGTCACGCATTCGAGTTCACAAGCATTTTGAGCGACATGCATGGTCGTGCATTCAAGATCGTATGCATTGTCATGCATATCAAAAGACGTGCGTTGTCACGCATTTGCATCGTCATGCATCAACATGCGTCATTTGCACTTTCAAAACAAGATAAAAAAAAAAAAACAATCATGCATTATCATGCATTTTCAAAGAAAAACAAACAAAAAGGAGCAACATGCATTGTCATGCATTTTCCCTTTCATACATTTGTCATGCATTTCAGAAAAAAAAAAAAAAAAAAAAAAAACAGTCATCACCATGCACTTTTCATGCATTTCAAAAAACAAAACAAAAATAAATAGTGCATATGTCATGCATACATTGTAATTAGTGCATATGTCATGCATTCACTGTAAATAATGGATATGTCATGCATTACATTGTATATAGTGCATATGTCATGCATTCCCTTGTATATAGTGCATATGTCATTCATCTTACTGTAAATATTGCATTTACGTCCATCCATTGCATATTGTATATATTGCATTGTAGGTTGCATGCATCCACTGCATCACATCCATCTATGGCTTGCGCCTTTCCATGTTGAGCTTGGTCTGGTATGTGCCCATATTTTCACGTCGAAGCACAGTTCTGCATGTGTACGCGCCTATTCCACTGCTGGTATTGTGGTTTGAGGGTTGCTGTAATAACCCTCACCATTGCTTACCGATAAACACTGATTACCGTTAAACCGAACTGATTATGACTGATGATTGAACTGATTAAAGTACTGAACTGACTGACTGAAAAACTGGAACTGAATTGACTAAGTATGTGTGTTAATTTGTATTCTATCTGTTTGATTGTTTAGTTGATCTGTTCACGTGTTATGTTTAAACTGCTAATTGAAGGCCTTATCGGCGGCCGAATCGAGAATTGATTGATGTTTCATGACCCTCATAATTAATGTGATTTTACGGGGTATTTATCTGAAAACTGATTAGGTATGATTAAATTAGGTTAAATATTGGGTTAATTGCAAAGTTTGACTTAATTACAATTAGACCACTTAGTGGCCACTATCTCAATATAACATGTGAGCCTTGTATACACTTGAAACAAACATTTTCCTCAGCCCTCTTCTTGTTCTTGCCGACCTTGAGGGAGAGAGAGAGCAGATTTGTTCTTGAAGAATTGCTTGGTAATTGAAGTATAGATTGTATATTTGAGCTCCCAAACCTTGAATACAAGACTTAGGTAAGGATTTCATCTTCTCATTCTTGTGTTTGAGCTAATTCTTGCATGGTCCATGTTAAATTGTAGAGCTAAGTCATGTTCTAGTTCATACATGTTGATATAGAGCATAATTCATGCATGCATGTTTGAATTGTTGAGTTGTGAGTTGGTTTCATGGTAAAATTGTCACATGCATGCCCATGTTTTGAGTGTAGTCCATGATTTCATCATGTTTTGGAAACAATTGGCTCTCTAGAGCATGTTTTGAAGCGTTGAATTGATTTGAATTCATGCATGTTTGCATGTTCTTCATGTTCATGAAATTGGTTTGAAATTGGGTTTGAATTAAACACCCTTGGGCTTTGATTTCTCAAATCGAGTTTTGAATCATGTTATTCCATGTGTTTACAAGTGTTTTTCCAGAAATTAGCCCAAGAGGATCGGTTTTGATGCTTTTGAACTTGAGTTTGAGCTTGGAGGTACAATCTGGAATTTCCAGATTTTGCACTCCCGCTCGAGCGGAGAGAGAGACGCTCGAGCATGGAATCCGAGCATCCAGCATCTTGCACTGTTTTACAGTCCGCTCGAGCGGAATCATGTGTCTCAAGCTCGAGCGGGCGTCGAGCGTCCATCGAGCGGAGATTTCACCCATCCAGTACTTTTACAGTACGCTCGAGCGGGAAAGTTGACGCTCGAGCGTGTACCTTTGTTGCATGACCGCTCGAGCGGGGAAACCTGAGCTCGAGCGGGACTCTGTTTTCTGAAAATTCTGAAACTGTTTTCTGATCACATCTTTGCATCCTCATCCCATCCTAGGCATACTTAGGCCTAGTTTAAGGCATCTTGTTGAGGACATAGATGTAGAACACACCAAGGCAAATTAGGGATTTAATTATTATCTTTCCCAGCTGTGTAGCTTAGTGTGTTCAATCTATTAACTGTGTACGGTTGGCTTTCTGAGGAGACGCTCTAGCATACTGTACCCCAAAACTCTGTGAGTAACGATTGTGTAAAGATATGTTCACAAATGATTATCTTCTGAACAACTGAACTGTACTGTTTTCTGAACTGATTACTGTTAACTGAATGAATGTATGTCCTATATTCTGAACTGTATTGTGGCATCCTTAGCACCTACTGTTTACTGTTTACTATTACTGTTACAGAGATCTCTGTCGGTTCCCTTGTTGGAACCACTACTGTTTACTGATTGATAGCCATCACTACTGTTCGGTCTTTTAAGACCTACCGTTTACTGTACTGTTATGCTAATGGATGTACCACATATGACTGTACTGACTGAACGACTGAAATACTGTTTAAATGGACTGTTTTCATTACTGTAAGGACATTCATTCTTAACCCCTTTACGCATTATGTTATTCACTGGGCTTTAGCTCACTGCTCATATATATATGTAGGTGTACAAGCACCAGACCGCGGCTAGGAGCGTCAGGGTTACTCCAGTTTTGTCAAGCCAACTACCGTGCCTCACTGCGAGGTTCCAAGCCTATCGTGTTAAGGCTTAGGGGTGTTTTACAATTCCCCCTTCTGTACTGTCTTACTGTTTTGTATAGACTGAATGCTTACTGTACTGTGATGCGAAGGGTTGAGTCCCTAGTCTGAATGATTGTAAATATCGTGCATACTGTTCTGTACTGTTTATGTATATATGTATGGAAAGTCTTTTTGCATACAGACTGTCACAGCTCATTGGGCATTGTTTAATTACTGTTTTGGCTTCCGCCAGGCCCTGTACTCTGTTTTACTGTTCTTCTGTTAAGCAGGCCTTCGGTAATCTCGGATTACTGGCCGGTTACGGTGCTAAACCCATAGGGCCGGGTTTGGGTCGTGACAGTTGCGGCACCTTTTCTGTGTTAGACGCGGTTTGTTTGTGTACATGCCTTTCCTAGGCAAGATTTGGTTTGGCCCGCGTGCCTTATCCATTGTATCCTACCCATCCAGTGCATATTGTATATATTGCATTGTAGCTTGCATGCATCCACTGCATCACATCCATCTATGGCTTGCACCTTTCCATGTTGAGCTTGGTCTGGTATGTGCCCATACTTTTCGCGTTAAAGCACAGTTCTGCATGTGTACGCGCCTATTCCACTGCTAGTATTGTGGTTTGAGGGTTGCGGCACCGTTTCTGTGTTAGATGCGGTTTGTTTGTGTACATGCCTTTCCGAGGCAAGATTTGGTTTAGCCTGTGCGCCATATCCATTGTGTATACTACATTGTAGTGTAATTTGTTGCGTCCAGCATTTAGGATCGTGTTCTTTCCTTAGCGGGTCATTCCCCACTTTTGTCATCCCACCCAATTACTTATTCTTGTGTCCGTCTACATTACTCATAGTTCTGCATGTGTACACGCCTATTCCACTGTTGATACTGTGTTTTGAGGGTTGCGGCACCTTTTCTATGGTAGACTAACTTTGCATCTCCATCATCTCTATGACATTTGTGTGGTTTTGAACTGCTTATGATTTGATAATGTTTCAAATACATTGCATATCATTTGCATTGTTTCGAATACATTGCATATCATTTGCATTGTTTATACACAATTTTGTATATATTGCATTAGCATTTTGCATTCATTTCGCATCGTCATGCATGATTGCTAACTATATTGCACCTGTTGAGTTCTCTTTCTCTTTCAGGCACAATATTGTATGTACGGTTCATTTGAGGCTGGTGCAACCAGACGAATCGGGAAGGTATTGTATTCTCCGAGTGAGACATATCGAGAATTACATAATTCTCTTACATCCTTTCTGCATTGTACTGTAGTTGAATTTGTGTTTGATTGCTTAAAATTGTCGCATGTTACGCTTCGTTACAGCTTTCTTTGCATGATCATAAGTTATGTTCGGCTTCTTGCATTATCAGTTGCATTTTGCCCCTGCCTTCGGGCGCATATCTTTGCTTGTCTTGCATACTTTGTCTAAGTCTTCGGCCTTGTAAAAAATGGGTCGTCTTTGGGCTTTGACATTCACTCCCGTCATTCTTATGACTTTCGAGTTCTGTTAAACAGGGGCAACTGTAGACACCCCATTTTTGACCGTCCTCAAGACTTGGACGTCACCGTTTGAACACTCGATGATCATCCACGTTTGTGTTCGTCTTGAGTCCCCGGAGGTCTCGGCCACGCGTCTTGCCTTATGATCTCTCGACTCGACTGTTTTGTGTTTGGTTTTGCACCAAACACTTGTGTTTTGCCTTAGAGGGGCAAGGAATGGTTTGTGGGCCATCCCCACACATCACCGGCCATGGCTTGAGGCCACCAGCCAGTGTTTTGTTGCCATCAACCAAATGTTTGGCCGGTTGGCACTCTAGATGGTCGGTCAGCCATTTATTTTGTCAAAATAGGATTTTTGGCTGGCCGATCACTGTGCATCTGCTTTTGTAGATATTTTTATGCCAGCTGTGCTAGCTGGCATACACCTTTTCCCCCCTCCATACACGTGTATAGAGGGATTTCACTCTTGCCAAGCTTGTTTTGTAAGCTTTGCAAGAGTGATCTTCTATAAAGAGGAGGCCTCTCCTCCCTCCTTGGGGGTTAGAAAAAAGCTCCAGAGGTCTTTTTTTTTTTTAGGGTTAGAAGTGTGTGTCTATTCTATCTCTATTCCTCTCTCCCTTATAAGTTAAGTGTGTGTTTGTCCTTACTATTGCACACAAACACCTACCATTACACCTTACCTTGGTTGCTGAGGCATTGGGGGGTTGTCCTTGAAGTTTTTGAGCGGGTTTGGAGTTAAGAAAGCTGCTGGAGTGATCCTTGTGAAGAAGGTCTTCAAGGGTAAGATTCTTGCCCTTTTTACCCCATCTTTGCATAGTCTTTTTGCCTACCTTGCATCTGTTTTTGAGCTTAGGGTATAACATATAAAAGTTCTATTTTTACCTGCTTAAAATACTTGCTTAAGGTTGCTTTGTTGTTTGGGGTTGTTTGACCCCTCTTAGGCCTTGTTAGGCCCTATTTTTGTGCTATTTTGGTGAGCTTCGGGACCACCTTGTTTGGGCCTCCTCACCACTGAAATCTTGAGGGATTTCAGTGGTGAGGATGGTGTCTTAAGGTCCCAAGAAGGAGAGGGCCACCCCCCTCTCCTTGTTGTCTTCAATATGTGCCATTTAAGCCTCATGTGTGAGCAACATTTTTTAGACCATGTTGGCCATGTTTCAGTAGGTATTTGGTAGTATTTTGCTATGTTTTACCTCTATTTTTACTTGGCTTAGACACACCATGCTTGCCTTGCATACTTGTCTTGTAATGCCATGTTTTAGCCTTAACATGCTTTGTGCTTTGAGCCTTGTTCTAGCATGATTTAGGCCTAGTTTTGTGAAGCTTTTATGCATGTGTTAGCATGCTAAATGTCTATTTTTAGTCATTTGGGTCATCCATGCTTTGCTTTGTATAGCTACCATGTAATTCACCTTGTATGCCTTGAGCATTGACCCCTCTAGCATGCCATCCTTGCTTTGTTTCAGTGGTTTGGAACCACTTGTCATGCCATTTCAGTCCATTTAGTATGCTTGTATGCTTGCATTTGGTGTTCCTTCAAAGCCTTAAAGAGTTCATGTTTAATGCTCCATGAATGTGCCATTGCGTATGCCATCATGTGTAGGCCTCTAGGATGCCACGTCGTTGTGTTTTTGGCTTTGTTTTAGCATGCTAAAACTCTAATTTTGGTCATTCAATTCATGCCATGTTTGGTTTTGTTAAGGGTAGTTCGATACCTCTTTGGTGAGCCTTAGACCTCAGACTTTGCTTGCATGCTTTCATTGCCTTGTTTAGATTGATTTGGCATCATTTTATAACATGATTTCAGAGTTTATAATGCATGCCATATGCCCATGGTGTTCCTCTTTTAAGTGTGCTTAAAAGTTGTCTCTACATGCCTAAGTGTTGGACCTTGTATGCATGCATGTTTGTATGTGTTTTGGCCCTCATTTCTATGGCTTTTGGCCACTGTTTTGGGCTTAGTTGAGAGCTGCCCAAATTAGTCTAAGTCCACTCCCACTCTTTACATGTTGTTACATGTCTTACACTTTGCATGCTTTGATTGCATCATGTCTTGCATGTCCATTAGCCTTGTATGTTGTTGCATACATGGCCCAACACATGCTTGTTTGTGTGCCTCAACATCCGTATTACATCTTGTATGTTTGTTGGCTAGCATTGATGCTTCATGCCTTGTGTGTTTGTTTGCATTGTCATGTTGCATACTAGCTCACATGCCTAGGTTGCATGGCATTGGCATGCATGCTTTGCCTCTTGAATTGAGTATGATAGAGGTTGAGCTCATATTTTGTTTGTGTGCATTTCATCCCACATTGAAAATGCATACTTGGTTCTTGGGCCATCACGCATTGAAATGCGCGATTGGTGGTCCGGGAATCGAGTACCATGCCCCTTTAGGTCATTAAACATTGCTTGAAATGCATTGCCATGCCTTGTTTTGCCCTCTGCTGCTGTCAAAACAAATTCTGCAGGAAGCTTTGGCTGGTCGACTACACCAAGTGCCGATCGACCATTTATGGATGGCCGATAGCTCCATATATGGTTGATGACCACCCTGCCATGGCTGGTGACCATTCCCCTTGGCCGGTGGTGTTCCACAATGTCCAGAGAGTGTTCCTTGGGAATTGTGCCATTTTCAGAGGAGCAGAGCAGGAAAAACAGAGGCAACTTGTGCATGGTGGCGGATTTCCAAGCTAAACCGAGCGTGCATGCATTGGACCCTCTTCCCGAGGCTGGTTTTTACTGCTTAATTAGCTTAGTTAATTTTCTTAACTAGTTAATTGTCTGTAATATTTAATTAGCTTGTAAGTTAATTAAATTGTGTTATTCTTTTGGTCCCTCCGAGCAAGGGCGAATTTGTAATAAGTGTGGGTGCGTGTGTGCATGTCTTCCAACCCCCACTTCTTTCTCCCTTTTACTTACCTGCTTTGATGGTTAGTGTTAGGGCACGTTTAATTTAGCATACCTTATGTTGTGGATGCGTGCATCATTCATCAGTCTTGCATGCACCAGGCTCGGCACATCATGCTAACTGCATAGTATTTCGAATTCCAAACTTGAATATGTGCATCAAATTGTTGTATTTCACATGTCATCCTCAGATTAGCCGAGCCTATTCTAATGACATTTTGTATGCGATGCATTAGCCATTTTTAATATGAACTAGGATCATGCATGATTACTGACTAGTTCATTGTTTTGGCACGAAGTACGATGTAAGTATTTATGCTTTTGCATCTCGCATGAATGTGAATGTTAACATGAGAGCATGTCTACCATGCGGCTATATGCTTACATGATATTACTGCCTGAATGCCTGTGGGTGAAGGTTGGATTGTTTGAGTTGGAACAACTCATTGAAATCCGTGTTTTAGCCTACTCGTGAGTAGCAAATTTCAAATCATTTTCAAACAAACAGATATGCGATGCTTTGTTCCAAATGAGACGATCTAGTCTATACTTGTTTTGCTGCGCCCATCACGTAGTAAATCTAGGCTAATAACTGGAATAAGAACGCATGTGTTTTCAAAACTAGATATCATGGTTAGTAGAGGCCGATCTTCGGATCGGGCGAGAGGGGGTGCTCATAGCTGACCTTCTCCAATCGTACCCAAGTTCCCGAGCCAAGGCAACTTTGGTGATGACGGACACGTGGCCTTAGGCAAACGAGTCAGGGTTTCCTAAATTCCCCCAAAATAAAATATTTAGGTGGCGACTCTGTATCTGGCAAAGCAGTCCATGTTTGGCACTTCTTTACAAAAATCTGTTTTCCAAAACGATTTGCCAGATTTGGACTCTTTGGTGATTTATCAATCTCACATTGCACATTGTGAGATCAGATTAAGAACCGACACAAATCGAGTCTGAACTGTAGCATGGAGCCTAAGGGCGCATCTACAATCTATAACTGCATTTTTTGAATTTTTGGCTATAAAAGTTAGGGAAAAAAGATGAATGTTTGGGATAACTTTTTTGACTTTTTTCGAATAAATGTGTATTATAATATTATAATAAATATACAAATGACCTGTTTGCCCCTACTCCCCTATTTGTCGTAGTGACTGTGTGTCACGTGAAGCGCTAGTATGGCTTGTGTATGCAATGTGTGGTGGGACGCCTCCCGAGAAGATATATCAAGTTTTTATTTATTTATTTATTTATTTTTGCGAAGAAAGAACAAAAGCAGGGGCATTTTGGTCTTTTTGGCCTCTGACCAGTGTTGTTGTTTTCCCGTCCAAAAAAATGTGAATAGTATAAACTTTTTGGCTTTTGTAGTGACTTTTTGACTTTTTTTCTTTTTTAGGTCTACCCAAACACCTACTAAGTTGAGTGGTTACTAAGTTGACTTCGATAATTTTGGTAGTGAAAGCAACAACATTGGTATTTCAAACATAGGCCTTATTGGCAGTCTCAACTTCTTCGACTCTCAGCCCTTGATTCAAAGCATCCTCAATTTGTATCCTAATCTCGTATAGGTATTTGAAGTTAAATAGAGGAAGGTCAACCATCATTTTCATGAGCCAATTTTGCATATTCTTTATCACCATTCGGACTTGGTCCTTTTGAGAAGGTTGGTTTGTTATTCTAGCAGATTTACTCCTTCAACAAGTGATAAAGTTGTTGAATTTCTCCTTAGGTCTTGTCGTGTTACTTCTAATTCTCGAGTGGTAACCTTGGGCTGTGTGCTATAAGAATACTGTGCCACAAAGGCTTCAGCTAGCTCTTTCTAATTACTTTTCAACTTGTTTTCCAACTTCACATACCAGATGGTAGTAACTCTGGATATGGTCCTTTCAAACAAAGAGAGTTTCTATGCTTGAGTCAATCCCATAGACCTCAGAATGCCAGAAAATAGGCGTATATGAATAATTGGATCTCTAGTACCATTAAAACGGTCAATGTGTGGTATTTTGAATCTTTCAAATTGTCTCACAACAACCTTTGTGTACCCATCTTCAATATCTGGAATCGTATCAATGCCCTGGGTCTTCTTGAGGACTTTCTTCAACTTGGTAACCTTTGAATTGTTGGGTCATGTTTGATCAAGTCTAGAGGGAAAAATCCCTCAACAGCAAATTGTGGGGCAAGAATTGGGTTATCTTGTGGATTCAAGTTTGGACCACAGAAGTCCTCAGCATTTGTAGCCAATTGTAGGTGAATCAGCGGAATAGGAAGAACTTTAGGAGCAAGAGGAGCTGTCGGTGCCCCAGGTGGGCATTACATGTTGGCTAGGGTCCTAGCTTAAGCAATGACTATTTGGTTGAGAGCATCAACGATATTCTGTAGAGTAGTTATCATTTCTGCAATGTTAGGAGGAAACTCGGCCATAAGTGAAGGTGATACTGAACCAAAAGGGAAATGATCAAATTGTACTGTTGGTGATTGATTAACCCTCATTCTTCTGATTGGTGATGGCAAAGATACTAGTACTGGCTGTCCCAGATTAAGATCACTAACTTTCCACAGGCAGCCTGAATAAGTCCATTGAACCTGGGGAATGCTAGGTCTATCTGAAGCAATGGTACCGAACCTTCTAGCAAAAGAAATGAACAAAGATTCCCTAATCAGATAATGCTCCTGTAGAAGCTCAACAAAACTAAAACTCTATACTCAAACAGCATCCCCTCCCAAACTGATCCGATAAAACCTCTGCACTCAAAGAGAACCCCTATATTTGTTCCAATATATAGCACATAACAGATAATTTGCGAACACCCCTATGGGGGCTCGAATTATCCTGTCCTATTTTTGGAAGAGATCTAGAGCTTCTCTATTCATACAAAAAGGTATCACAATAACCTAGAAATAGTGAGTATCCTGTCCTAGTTTTGGAAGGTTCTACAGCGCTCTATATGCACAGGTAGGATAAAGTCAGAAAGGGTGTACCGGCATGATCACCTAAATACCTCTCTAACTCATTGCCGAGCAGTGAAAGAGGATCAAATGGTAGGCGATGATCAAGATCCAAGGGTTTGCGTTCCTAGCCTAACAGAACCTAAGTTCGGTGAGCCGTCATATACAGCAAGCCATCCAAGAGTGACAGGTGACAAATGTGAGGGATTTAAGCGAATGGATATAGATGCAAATGCAATGAACATGTCTAAATGTTAATAAATCCCATATCAAAAATTTTGAGTCAAGTTCTCTTAGTTCTCTTCAGTAGAGTTGCCAGAAACTGTGTGATCTGACGAACAGAGGATCTGAGTGCGCTCAACAGTTTGAGCCCTCAGTCTGATCCATGAGTGCAATATGAAATAGAACATATGTGTGATGGAGAAAGGTCATGAATTGAGAAACCCTGCTCACTTGATCAAAGATCGACCTCTACTATTATTAACATGACATGATGATATAACTTAATTATTACTACTGTCTTTGCTATGTAGAGCAAACAAATATCGACCAAATCACTTATTTTGAAATGTTCTAACCTCTCGCTATGTTTAAAGAGAAAAAAAAAGGTAGAAAGGCATGAATCTCGTGAAAAATCAAGACATCCGCCCCGCGAAGAGATTGGAATCATTCCAACTTAGGCAATGAGTTCTCCATGCAATGAACAATCAGGGAGATATAGGAAATAAGCACATAGCCTCATGGTAACATGCTAGATGTAATGAGAAGCAATCATAAGCAAGATGGAAAGATGAAAGAGGCTCACCTAGTACTCCTCTGCACCATGCTAAGATTGTAAAGGGTTAGAAAGCAATGCATAATACTAGATGCTAAATGATATGGAAGGGAAATGGTAGAAATGCTTACCGAGTACTCCAGCTAAGCAAAAATAACATACTTAAATAGGAAATGCATGATCCTAGATGCGATATCTAATGCAAAATTCGCACACAATAAATCTTATACGGGCTTTAGACACTATCAAGACAGCATGGATATCAATGAAGCACATAACACATAGTTTAATTTGAAAATAATGGTCCAAGCCCAGATACATGTTCATATGCTAGTCATGGGATCATGATGACAATAAAGTCAAATCTAAGTTATCAAAAAATAAAAGAGTAGAGAGTAAAAGTAAGGAATTGTCCCAATGTACACAACAATATAATGAATGGAAACTAAGAAAATGGCAAGACAAAAAATAAAGGGAACTCCAATGAGGATAGGGAGGTTCTCACCCTTTTATACATGGAAATGGGTATAACCTACCCGAATCCATAAGAAATGCTGATAAGAGGGGAGATCCAATCCATTCTCGCAGAATCAGCCATATCTAAGCTTCTACATCATAAAACCAGCAAAAATTATGGAAAAAGGAAAAACTCTAAAGAGAGAAAGGAGATTCTCATCCTCCTACTCATAAAAAAGAGTGTGAAACACTAATCCATGTAAGATAGGTTTGAGAAGAGAGAAATTCCCTCTTTTCATAGAAGAAACCGTGCCTGGGTTTCTAACCCATAAAATCAAAGGGAAAAAAAAAACAATTTGCGCTTGGCCAAAGCCACTATACATGCCTCTACTAACTATAGAAGTTGGGTGAGAAAGAGAGAGATCAAACTAAGTTAGTAGAAATTTCAACCAACAATCCCAATAAAACTTCTAAAATAGAAGAAATAGAGTAGAGATAGGTTTTAAATTGAAATGAAAGTAAGGATTACCTCTGGAATAGTAGAGGTAAGGCCCAGGGTGATCGCAAACTCTAATCCAAGCTCTCTATGATTAGTAAAAGTCTTCTAAACTTGTTCGGCACGTTGCCTACAAAATGTTCGGTAGTGTAGAAAGACATCCAAGCATGCGTCCACAGGCCAAAAGGGTTCAATGCATCATGAAAAAGGTGTCGAGCAGAGCCGAGCTTATCCGACTAGTTTTCTTGGAAGGTTTCCCCTGTTTCCTCATTCATTCTAGCTTTCTAAGCTATCTCTTTTGGAAAAGTAGGTCAAGACATCTTTGAAAACACATTGCCTACACTTTCCAAGATGAATGAAAATGTTGCAATTGCCTTAAAAACATTTGGAAAATTAGGTTTGAAAGTCCAGAAAATGATTTAGTCGGAATGTGTATAGGGCGGGTTTGGCTTTCTTTCCCATTCATTACTTGTTGCTTGGAGCGACCTTTTGTATCTTCATCGAGAGCTTTGGGTAGAGCACCCAAGTCTTAAAGCTGGTAAAAAATGGGGTGTCTACACTGCCTCTCTCTCTCTCTCTCTCTCTCTCTCCTATTTTGTCATCTACAAAGCCTCTTGTCGTGGCCGAAGTAGCGGCATCGTCGTGCCTCTCAGCACTTAGATCCTCACCGCCTCTCAACGCCCGTCATCCTTACATCACCGTTGGTCTCTCACTACTCCTCTTCCTTCGTCGCCGCTTCTCTCTCTCTCTCTCTCTCTCTCCCCTTTCTTATAAACACCCACCATACTACCTCTCTTTCTCTCTCTAAAAACCTCCACCACCACCTCAAATCTAGACTTTGCCGCCGCCTCAGATTTTGTTGCTTTGCCTTGTTGCCACCATTACTACTCTGCTACTAGAAGGTTCTCTAGAGATGAAGTTGTCGTCATCTCTCTCTTTCTCTCTGGCTCTCTCTCTTCATCCTCAATTTCCATCTTCGTCTAAAAATTCAGATATTCAACAAATGAGACAACAAAAAATATTTTGGTTTTTGATCTGTTATCTAATAACAATAAGAAATATTTCTAAATAGATAGTGGCTTGGTTATTTCTAAATATATGTTTAGATGAAGATTTTTGTTATATGTTCCTGATCTTATATGTTGAACTCTCTCTCTCTCTCTCTCTCTCTATATATATATATATACATATAGTTCTTTCGATTTCTGAATATTCAACAAATCAGTCCTAAAAGGCTCAGATCTATTCAAAAAGTTAAACATATAGGTGTTAATTTGGACAGGTAACAAAAAACATTTTAACAGATTTGTAGGACCCCTAACTTTTGTGAATCCTATTAAAGCCTTCACTTTTGAATTATTACAATAATGGCCCATAATCCCTCGTTTAATCACAAATTTAACCCTAGAACCGAAAACGCATTACGGATGAACCTGTACAAACCCTAATCGATCCCGAGAGGTTAGTAATTATTTCTAACATTCTAATATTAATTATTTAACTTTCTAATTATAAATTAATCATTTTAAAACCCTAGTTTCTATTTTTCACTGTTCTCGTTCGATTACCCACCATTTAATTCAAAACAAAGCAACTCAAATCGAATTATTTCCCCTAATACTATTTTTATTAATTCTACACTTGAAATATATATTCTAATTGAGCCCAAGCCCTCACATTTTAATTTAATTACATTTTGGCCCCAAATCATTTTTTATGCACATAAAAGTACAACCATTTATTTTAATCTTTCTCCACCAAAATATCTACTATATATATATATATATGATTTTGTACACAACATAAATTGAAAAATCCCTCAATTTTCCCCACATTGCCAGCCATATGCATATAGGTATATTGATATTACTTTTGAGCACATATTACATAAATCATGGAAAAAGTTATCCGAAAGGCCCTAAAACGTGGAGATATGTTTGTACCTCTAGTTCCAATCAAACTAACCATAATTAAACATCTTAATCAACCTCCATTCCATTACCCTTCAACTAAATCTAAAAAAATTTCATTCAATTCCAACCAAAAAGATATTTTGGACCTTTCACCATAATTTTTCTATAAATACACCACCTCCCTCAACATTTTTTGCACATTAAACACATACACACACTCTATATTTTCAGTAAAGAGGAGAGAAAGACAAGAGAAAGTGTGAGCTTTGATAGAAGGAGGAAGAAAGTAAGCAATCTTGCGCAACAACCCGTTTAGGCAAACAAGTAAGCCACAACATAACCCTCTCTTTCATTTTCTACATTCAAATACATGATATTAGAGGATTCAAGTATTAATTTCACAAGTGTATATGTGGTGCTCATTTGTTTAAATAGGAATAGTTAAGCCTTGATTGCCACCTTACGTGTATTCTCTCTTAAAATGAAACAAAGCTACCCATTTCTTACATTATTTCCAAAGGCATGCCTTCAATCTAAAAATCTGAGTTATTTATATATTATTTAGCATGTTTTATCATAATAGAAGTGGAAAATTACCCATAGTTGCCCCCTTTTCCTACTACTCTTTCTATTTCAAGATTTGTGCACATATGACCGGTATTTCCAGTCCAATTTCAAAACTTCTAGAAAAATGCAGAAAAAGCTTCTTAACCTAATTTTTTTTATCAAAACCTTCTTTATAGTGTTAGCTTTCAAGAAAAAATGGTTTTATTGAAAAAAAAAAAAATAGTGAGTGGTTTGAGAGAAAATTCAATTTTCATAACATTCAACGAACCTGGACAGCACTAGAGTATTTTTTAAATAATTAAAAATCTAGGAAAGCTATCCCACTTCCAAAAAAATAATCTAGAAATTAGATAAAATTCTCTAAAAATCACAGGGCCAAATTCGGGAAAAATCTAAAAATGTCTCTTAGATTGTGATCTTTAAAATACACCAAATCTGAAAATTTATTTTTTATTAATGATTCATGTTCTTTAATTCTTGAATGCAATTTTTATTACTTGTTTGAGCCTTACGCTATGTTTGGTTGAGGGATTTGGGGAAAGATTTGGAAAGAGAAAGGGAAAAGGTGTGTGAAACTAGGTGAAATATAAGTATGTTTTATTCACATTTCACTTACCTATTTCATTTCTTTTTCCAAATCCCTCATTAAATCTCCTAACCAAACATGGCATTAGTATGACATTTACATATTTTATGAATATATTTCTTTATAATGGTGCTTTGATGATACTCATACTCGTGTAGAAATTATTGTCTCAATAGATTGTTCTAACCTTAACTTAAAACATCTAACTCAGCGAGAAACTTATTGTGGTGGTAATTGGTTTTCGATCACTTGAGTAACTTCATAAGATAATTCTTTTGTTACATTTGAATTGGTTGGTAGGACGTGTTCCCTATTGAAAATAAAGTCTTACGCAAGTGGTTATTTCGGAACCTTTGAATGGATCGACTGTATTCGGACCCTAGGTGGTTTCGGTGCGATAAGATTGGAGGAGGTTATGAGTAAGGCCCTTATTTTTGTCGTCTCTTTTGAGGTCCTTGGTTGGCGGTACCTGATACGTATCCATTGTAGGCATCTAGGGTAAAGTCTATAAAGCAACAAAAAAAAGAGCATACCGAATAATCCGAGTCAAGTTCTTGCTATTGGGAGGATGAAATCTCTTTGAGGGATTTCTAGATTACTAATACTTAACTTGTAACCCTTTGCTAGTTTACTTGATTATCATACTTCATTGCTTGTTGTAAATGTGATTGTGTATTGGATTTGGAAAAAGAGACGGTGTGTGTGTGCATTTACTGGGCATTCAAAACTCATGATGTTGCATGCCAGGTATTGAAGACCATACCTGATTAAAGGCGAAGCTAAAACATTTGAAGAT
Organism: Camellia sinensis; assembly: GCF_004153795.1. Lineage (NCBI taxonomy): Eukaryota > Viridiplantae > Streptophyta > Magnoliopsida > Ericales > Theaceae > Camellia > Camellia sinensis. Next base: position 273,582 of record NW_021024731.1, on the reverse strand, counting down.
GTGTGGCTACCCTAGAAGAATTAGAACTAGTTTTGTCAAATCTCGTTTTGTAATCTTGCTTTGAAATTATAATGTTTAAATTCTTGATTTAATGAAGACAAGATCTTGTAATTATTATTTTACTTATATCTTTTATAACCTGTCCTTATTTTCTGTTAACTCATGTAGACTTTTTATTAATACCTTATTAAGATCTATCAAAAAAGTAGCTTTGCTATCTAAAGAGATTGGACTTAGAAAGAAGGCTATTTTGACTCCTCCGATCTTTCTTGGGATCTTACTTGGTTATCAACCAAGGGACTCATTAGTGACTTTTCCTAAACTTCACCCTTGAAGTAGATTTTGGAGCGCCACACTTGTAACTTTAGATAAACCATGTATTTATTTGATAATATATTCCTTGATATTCTCAATTTTTGGGACGTCACAAGATCGATCTCTCTCTCTCTCTCTCCTCTTTTTTATTTTTGTGGTTATTGGTTGTTGTTGAAACAACTTGCAACATATCTCTTTCTTAATTTTTTTTTTATCCGTTTAAATCTTTTTTGAACATATCTATTTGGATGAAAAAATTGGTGTTGTTGTTGAATAGATAGTGACTTGGTGTATTTCAATAACAAAGATTTGAACAGATAAAAAATCAACAAATAGAATTTAGGGAAAAAATTGAACAGCTAATAAAATTTGGACAGATAGAATTAAATAGATAAAGGAGAAAATTGAACAGATAATAAAATTTGAACAAATAAGGGAAAAAATTAATCAGATAGTCAAAAAAATTAAACAGATAAAAAAATATTTGAACATATAGTCAAAAAAATTCAATAGATAGATAAGAGGTAATATGGGGAAAAAAAATGTCCTTCAAAACAACAAAAGGACTTCTTACTAAATTATTTCACAAAGGGTGGACCTCTCACTAACAAAAAATATCTACTGGACCTAATGTCTTAGACAATTATTAGATTAGATTTTTCAATGATTTTCTATTTTTATTTTACTTTTTTTTTAACCAAAAAAAAATATTTTAAGAATTTTTATTTGATAGTGGTCTTGTTTAGTGATGGCAAAAACCCTTGACGTGGCAAGTCCCAAACCCTAATGAAATGAGTGAAGGTTTCTTGATAGAATAAGGTAGAAAATGGGGATGGAAATGAATAACTCAATAGAGTTTGGGTCAATATGAGAGAAATGTAACCCTGACCCAACCTAATTAAATGTAGTATTGCAAAAATATCATTTTTTATGTACTTTTATATTGTTTGATCACATAGAATTTTTTTTTATTTATTTTTTATTTTTCCTCTACTATTATACATTTTCTATAAACCACATTTGTTCTCTTTCAGATCAACACTGAACAACAAAAATCGTTCTATTACATGTTTGTATACTTCGAACCTTATTGCTCTTTGTCATCCTCGGTTATGAAACCACATTCTTATGCTTGTTTGTTGACGGTTAAATTTATAATTTTTTGTTTATATTTACAAAATAAATTTAAAACTATAAATAAAAACTTATTTTCTCTCTATTCTCATTTCTAAAAACCGTATAAACAATTTATAAAATTTACAAAATTCTCGTAACTAATTTTTTTTTTTTTTGCTTGATTATAAAATAAATTTTCATTCATTCCTCCATCTCTCACCCCACCACCCATTGCTCATCACAACCACCACCCATTTTTGCTATCATCACCAGTGACCTCTTTTAGCAACCACCTTCAGTCACTAGCCACTATCTTCCACTACTAGCAACCACCTCCTATCAGTAGCAACCAACTCAAACCACCTTCGGCGGCAACCACAACCTCTGTTTCCCATCTTCGTCCATCAACCGCTATGGACCCCATGCCTTTTTGGGTATAAAGCACATTTCCACACCATGTTGTACCAACTTGCATTCGAAAGTCACTACCAACAACCTAACATGATGTTTTATGTTATACCACCATACATGATGTTTTATGCTATACCAACACCCTAACTATGATTAGCTATTGAAAAGAGGGACTAGAAGCTACTAAAATAAATATAAAATAGTAGACTTACCCATTGTTTTGCAGAAAAAGCAAGAAAGAGTGAGAAAAGGTAAAGAAACACCTTAGAAACCTTGCTTGAAGCTTCCTTTAGGCTTCGGTTCACTTTAGTTTCTTTGTTTTAGACCTTAGATGCACTCTAGGGTTACCAAAAACTGATTCTAGGGTTTGGCATTTTTGGATTTAGGGTTGAGGGTTGAAAGGAAGAGGTGTTCTCTCTTTAAACTCTCAAAAACATAACAAAACTTGATCCTCTTCAAAGAGGGGAGGAAGGGTTCTATTTATAGACTTAAGGGGAAGGTTTTGGAACACCCTAGTTCATCATAGGGTTGCCCATCGCTTTCTCCTTATGCCTCCCGAACAATTCGCAACAAAAAATACTCAATACTGCCGATAGGTTGTGTGGCTGCATAGCCTACTTGTGTAGCTTGTGCGGCCGCTCAACCCTTGTGTGGTCGGGCATACGACTAGGCCACCAAGTGCGAGCACATATGCTCTCAATGCATGCATGCACAAGTATGTGTTTCTAGGCTTTTGAACTTCCCTTTTACCTAAGTGGGTCCATTTGACTTCCAATTGACATTTTTGTAGAAAATAAGCCAATGTTTTGAAAATATCTATCAATCTGAACTCAACCAGACCTCTACCTCCTTAGTGGGGATCAAAAGGTTGGGTTTTGGATAAAAATGGGTTCAGAGGCAAAATAGTCATTTTATAAAAAGATGATTTTTGATCAAAACGGGGTTACACAACAGCTCTTATCAAACTTAAGCATTTCTAAGGAAGAAATAATTACCCTTTCATCATCAGGAAGCTTACAAGCACTCGAAATCTTAGGATTAGTAAAAAATGGGGTGCCTATAACCACCATTCTTCCAACAACCACCTTTGGCCACTTTCTCTCACCACCAACCACCTCTATCCACCTCCTCTAGCTTATTTTCGAAATAAGCTTCTAAAACACAAGTGTATTGAACATAAACAAAAAAGTAAACATAAGCATACTTAATATTTTTCATTAAAAAAAAAAAAAGAAAGAAAGAAAGAAAAAAAGAGAAATAAATTGTAAATGTTACCAGATGACATCTTAGATTTTGGGATAAATTACACCATTAGTCCATATATTTTCAATTTGAATAATTTGGTCCATACACTTTTAATTTTGTTGCAATGTGGTCCCTCCGTTACTTACTGTTGGAATTTAGAATGGAAAAAGACTGTGTAAAACTAGAGAGACCAAAGTGAAATTGAAAAGATCGTTGGTATAATATATTTATTACACCGATGGTTTTTGTAATTTGTTTGAATTTCACTTTGGTCTCTCTAGTTTTGCATATAATTTTTTTTTCATTCAAAATGTTAACAATGTATAACAGAGGGACCACACTATAATAAAATTGAAAGTGTAAAAATCAAATTGTTCAAATTGAAACTACGAGAACCAAAGTTAAATTTCAATCAAACTAAAGAGATAGTGGTATAACTACCCTACTAAATATGTAAGTTGTTAAACTAAAAGAGTCGGGTCAGGTCGGAGGCGGGGTTACAACACGTAAGGGCATGTGTCACAGGCTGCCCAAAGAGCCCCATGATGTCCCTCACAAGCATCTCAATGTACTTGTCAAGTGCCAAGGGCTGCCTAAGAAAAGAGCCAAAACAATGCCCAAGACATGGGCCACGCACTGCCCAAGTAGCCCCAAGACAAGCCACAACAAAAATAGCACAAGCGGCAGTAGTAGGCAGTACCCATGTTGCCTAGTTGCGCGGCCACGCCAATGCGCATCTGCCTTGCACACATGCCAATGTCCAGTGCCCATGCCCAGCAATCAGCCTTTTTGCCCACAATTGCCACCAACATGCGTATGGAAGAATCTAGCCACTTTTTGTCACACATCCAAGTACTTAAACTAGTAAAAATTTGGACTTTTATGTAAAATTGTAACGCCCTCAAAATAATAACAATAAACCCATCAGATAAGACATCCGGATCACTGTACAACAAGGGTAAACCCGGGATCGCTATAAAAATTAGGCTTGTCACCTTTTTTTTTTTTCTTTGTAATTATTATGAATTTTGTAAGAGTAATTATGCCTCTCAATTATACCAAATGTTTCCTCCTAGCACTTTGTAAAGGGCCTAGAATGCTATTATAAGGAGGCGGTGCCCAAATGTTGAACAAGGCCACTTGTGCCTTTAATGTACCCTAACTTGGGCTTGTGTTAGGTCTATTTTGTAACAAATTTGTGCATAGTAAAAACATTGTAATTTCACCATTTTGTCAATGAAATGTTGTGAATAATCTAAACAACTCTCAAGAAATTGATTTGTGATTATATATCAATTTTAAATAGTAAATATCAATCACAATCAAACAATCAACTACAAAACAACACAATGATTTAATGTGGAAAAAAAATTCACAATTGGAGCATCTCAAATTGTGATAAAAAATCACGGGTCAAAACCACAAAATAATTCACTAAGAAGATGAAAAGAAATTACACATGAGTACCCTTAATTACCTAGAGAATCCACTCCCTAATTGATCAAAACCCGATGTGCCTCTTCCAATACCGTCTTCACCACGGAATTGCTTTACTTAACATTGAATCCACAACGCCAATGTCAAATCTACAACGATGAACTATTCTGGAATCCTCCAAAGCTTCAAGCCCAAGTTCCTCAGAATTCACTGAAGAACACCTCTCTCTTTATGTAAATAAAAGAACAAATTCAACCCTTGATGTTTGACACTATAGTTTGTTGATCAATCGATCACCTTTTATACATCAAAGAAACTTATATAAAAATGCCCTCCAATGTAGAACACTTTGTATTTTTCTTCTCTATGAGAATCTGGAAGGGTTAAACCCTATAAACAGCAAACGGCGCATTTCATAGAAAATAGAACCGCAAAAATTGCTCGAGCACACACTTTACCGCTCGAACGGTGTGAGTAAAGGCAGTGCAAAACATATAGGTAACCGCTTGAGCACAACTTTCATTGCTTGAGCGGTGAAACATATTTAACTTTAGTTTGCACGTAGAGATACTGGATGATCAACTTCTTTTTGGCTTCAGGGACGCTGCCCTTCGACCCAGCCTGGGCGCTGCTCAGGACCTGCCATGGGGTGTTGCCTCTCAACCCCCACGAGCCAACCGGGCGGCTCGATCCCTGTACATAGTCAACGAAGTGGCAAATAAGAAATGCTCAAGTTACAAAATGTCAGCAGAAACTCTTCTAACAGGCACGATTCAGGTTGGATTCACATCTAAACACTTACAGTCTCACTGAAACATAAAAACAAATAAAATTACAACTGAAAGGAATTTTGTCAAACGATATTGTCAATTATAAAACCTAACATGTTATTCTTTTGCTTCTAACTTGTAACTTCAATTGTAACACGTTTTGCTTGTATTACTTTGATTGCTTGCTTGTAATTTGTATATGATGGAGTCTTGAGCTTGGAGGGCTTGCCTAATGAGCTTGATAAATGCTACAAGAGGTGTGCTTATGCCCAGGAGCAGAGCTACACCTAATATACTCGTGTCAATTGACACCAGTGAAATTTCAAAAATTTGTAGAGTATATATAGGACTATAACAAAAAAGTTTTGGGTTTTTATAAATTGATCCCAGTGAAATTATATATTAATTTTGATAAATTTTTGTTTGTTCATAAGTTTTTTGAATTGAAATGTGTCAAATTTATAGATGCTTGAATGTTTTCTCACTACTTTTTTGAATTGTATGTTGTAAGCTCTTTTGTTTACTTATTTGAACAGTGTTAACGTCCTAATATTGTGTTTTTACTTATAATTAGTTTTGTCAATGTAATTGAAAATATACGAAATTTAAAAAGCTTCTTGTAAATATTAATATCATATATTTGAATATTATATATTTATTTTTATTAAATTTATTAACCATGAGTTTGCTACTTCAAATAAAAAATAAATAATAATAATAAATGAGACACTAGGCGTCCCTAGCATAACCCATTAAAAAATAAATAAAAATAAGATATTTCTACTAATATGTCATATTGCATAACTGTGCTAAACATGAATCAAACACTAGTACATGATTTATATAGAAAGGTGTTCGTGCGCCATATTTATAGGCTATGTGAGACTAAATAATTGACCCCACTTAACAAAATTTCAAACCACCCCACTCCTTGTGCCTAAAAGCTTTGCCACATGACAACCGGGCACATGTGGGGAGGGGTCCATCAAAACAGGACCAAAAATGAGTGCAATGTTTATAATGGGGGCGAAGATGGAGCATGCGGCACTCGATCCAAACTTACTTCTTCTTTTTTTTCCTATTTTTTTATTTTTAATAAATATTTTTAAAATTTTAAATAATTTTTTTTCTTTTAGATATATCTTACTTAGATGTATTTAAATAGTAAAATATTTATGAAAAAATATTTTTAAAAATTAATAAATACACAAAAATACAAAAAAGTATACTGAATTTTTGTATATATATATATTTTGTATTTTTCATATTTACACTGTGTTTGATTAAGGAATTTGGAAAGAGAAAAGGAAAAAGTGTGTAAAATTAGGTAAAATGTAGATATATTTTATTCATATTTTACCTACTCTTCCATTTCCCTTTCTAAATCCCTTTCTGAATTCCTCAATCAAACATAGCTTTAGCGAATCTTTTTTAAAAAACAATTCACAAATATTATATATTTTAAATATATTTATATTAGGTGTGTCTAAAAATTAAAACAATTGCTTAAAATATTAAAAAAATTTATTGAAAACCAAAAATAAAAAAATACGGAAATAAAAAAATAAATTTTCTAAAAAATATTTTCTGAAAACCAAAACCCAACATTTTAAACTAACTAACCAACCACATGTTATTTTGGTAAGAAATTATTCTTTGTAATATTAGAGGACTTTTGCTAGAGAATATTTTATCCATATCGTAATACTAATAAAATCTTATAACATGGGCTTTGGCCGAATCTCAGTAGGGCAATACACATCCAAATGCAAACCAATAGAACACAAGAGGGTCGATTCCAAGTAATAAACTGCACAGAAAAGAATTCATCATCCCATGTAAACCAAATATTTAAAAACTAAAATCAGCTAAATTATTCTTACAAGTTTACATATAAAAGCATTAAAACTTGAAATCAGAAAAGTATGAGGGGATAAAAATGATTTTTTTTTTTTTAACTATGTGAAATTCGGATTTATTACGGTCGGTCCCTTTTTTGGGACTTATTATCTATTAGATCCTGACTCAAAAATCTTATGCACATATAAATCCTGGCCCATTTGTTATTTTTCTTTTTTTTTTATTATTATTATTGTATCCTTGAGTGTTTTGTGTTGTCTTAAATAATCTTTTGTTCTCTCTCTTCGTCGACCATTTATGCCTACCCTCTCTCTCTCTCTCTCTCTCTCCCTCGTAGAAAACTCTGAAGAGTTTCATACCATTGTTGCCACCATCACCGAACCACCACCGTCGCCATGGTGGTTCACCCACTATAGCCACCATCATCAACCACCGCCACGTTCACCAACCACCATCGCCACCTTTGTTCACCAATTACCGTCGCCACCTTTGTTCACCAACCATCTCCACCGTTCTTCTCCGTTGCCGTCAATGTCATCACAACCACCACCACGGTCACCATCATTGTCCAACGATCACCACCACCGCCACCATCATCTTACACTCGCCACTATCATCGTCCATTTACTACTGGCATCGATCTACACTCCACCATCATGAATCCACCACCGTCGTTCACCAACCACATCAACCATCACCGATCTACACTTCACATCTCTGATCTTCACTTTATCATTGCCGATCCATCGATTCAGTTCTAGATCTAGATCGATCTAGTTGTTTCAATGGTGAAATCGACTCCAAGTGACTCCAAACAACACTATTTTTTCAGATCTTATCCCTCTTCCTCCTTCTCCTCCTCCCTTCATCTCTCTCTATTTTTAAAAATAGATTGCTGTAAAAAAAAAAATAGTAATAAATTTATCAGTTTCTGGTTGTGTATATGCATGTAGGATAAGAGTGTCATGTGAGTAAGTAGAAGCATGAATGTGAATCATAGAATGCCGTTTTTTTTTTATTTTTTTATTATTACTATACAATTCACTCAGTGATAAATTTATCACTAAATATATCTTTATTTTTTTTTTCTCAGTGATAAATTTATTAATCTCTATTGTTTTCTATATGTGTGTGAGAGGATGGTGAATTCTTGTAAATAATGGAGTGAACATGAGTAAAAGTGAGTGGATCAAATTTATTTGTAATTTTTTTAGATATCGACCAGTGGTTTTTTAATAATAAATTTATCACTAAATGTATTTCTAATAAATTTATTAGATTAGTCTATGTTATATATGTCTATGTGATTGTATTTTTGTGAGTAAATAAGTATATAAATAAATGACGGTAAGTGTGTGTAAATATAAATGAGTGATTAAGTGGTGGAGGTAGTAGCAAAAGTGATATAGTGGTGATAGATGTCATTTTTGTTGAAACAATTCAAAAAAATGTCGTCAAAAATCATTGCCAGAGGTGGTCGTCAGCACCGAAAGTGATCGCCAGTGAGTAGAGGTGGTTGCTAGTGGAGGAGGAGAGAGTCACAATAGTACTGATAATAGGAATGAAAAAAGGTGAAGAAATGGTATTTTATAGAGATATTGATAGGTGAAAAAAAAAGCAAGACTTATAACTAAATAAATCTTCTCAATAAGACTGGCTGTAAATCTCCCGTGAAATTAACCAGTTTAAAAATGGGAAAATGGGTACTAAACTAGAAGATTATTTTGATAATAAATTACCCTATGCAATATTAGAGGGGACTTCAACTTCAAAACATTTAATCTGTGTTCTTATAGCAATAAAATCTTAAAACATGGTGCTTCGGCCAAATCTACCCAATTAACAAACCCATCTCACAAGTCCAAAAGAAAACAAATGGATTTCATGAAAGCAATTAACAATCTAGAACTCCTATGAATGGAGCACAAAAAAGCAATTACATAAATAAGAATAACAGGCAACCCTTTCTTTGAGGTTGAAGAAACATGACCACCTCTCTGCCTCCTTCTCATATAGACAGCCTAAAAGAAAGTCAAAACTCTCTCCATAATTCACATGTTGCTATGCTATGCCAGCCTAGCCTTAAAAAAGGTTGTACAATAGTAAACCTGAATAATAAAACATAAAGGCCCTCTATGGGTGCAACCAAAAAAAAAAAAAAAAAAAAAATTACATAGAAAAATTGTAAAATATTCAAAATGTGTAAATCAAATTTATTTTAAACCTGATTCACACAACACCAAGTTCAAATTAAATCATACATTCAAATTATAGACAATTCTAAGATATTTTTATGAGTACATAAAATTCCTAGTAAACAAACAAAATAGGGGCAAGAAATAGGAAAAACTACTTAGCCTAGTTTTTCAATTTGATCATGGGCAATTTGGGTTTCTACCAGGACCACCATAGTAAAAGTAGTTGCCCCAATCACCATTTTTGCCAGTTTGAACATCATAGCAATTGGATTGCTCAGTGAAAGTACTTATGTCTTTAGGTGCTCTAAGATTGTTAGAGCCATCTACAATCTCAATATTCCTGAAGTAACTAGATTTACCAAAACCTTCTCCAGGGAAATGGCCACTACCCATTTGAGTGGTGGTGTGTTGCCCATCTGATGCTGAGTTCACCACCTCTCCTCCCCACTCTATCATTGATGCACTGTCAGCAAGGTATGAAAACAAGTAGGATGGCCAGTAACCCAGTACATACTGACTCCCAAATTGCATCCACCAGTTACCCTCTTTAGGGTCCTAACAAATTATAATTACCCATTCATTAAAATATTAAAATATTGAAAATAAGTCCAGTGACAATGATGTATGTGATGCATATCATACTAAACAAACATGGATAGGAAAACCAGAACATGTGGACATATGAGCATATGTCAGATATTCTCTGTATTTTTTTTGTAATCTACTATGGGCATAATAGCACATTTGTTGGTACTCTATCATTGTATTATATAATACTTCTTTGAATTTTTAAACAAGAGCAGTGTGTCAGTATGCATTATTTTACTAGATATTACTATTAAATATCTTGAAAATTTTTGAAGTGCTCAAAATGCAGTAAGATAATAATGCATTTATCTTGTCTTGTTAGATGGATGTGTGTTTCAAATCAAGAGATTTCAAGTTAACAAGATTGGAAAATTAACTATCATAAATGAAGATAAATTATAGAAGAAGATAAATTGAGAAAAAATAAATGTGTTTTAATAGCATCTTTGCAGCAAGGAAAAAATTCTTACTATTATTTCAAATAATTACTTATTATAGTAATTTTAAATTCATCATAATAAAACTGTTTAATTCATTATTGAAATTCATAAATAAATAATCAATTTAATTTAAATTTTTCATTAAATAATTAATGTCAAATTTATACATTTCTAATTCTCACCTAGGTACCTAGAGAAACGTGGGTCATCGTAGTGAAAATGCTCTGACAGCCCCCATTTTGAACACTTCTCTACCTTGGATCTACTTCTTATTTGGTAAGGCATTTGAAAGTGGTTCTACAATTTGAAAAACAGTGAAGATCGACACAATGCCAAAGAATACTTTTAAGGCTTGTTTTGGGGAAAAAAAAAAAAAAAGTTTTGGTTTGAGCTGTGTTTTCAATTTTATTTATGGATGGATTCATGGAAAAGTTTAGTTGTGTTTTTATTTTCTTTATTTTCATTTTTAATGTTTCCACAAACAACACTACGAAATTTTCGGAAGCACTCATAGGTTTTTTATTTTTTATTTTTTATTTTATGTATTAGTTTAATTTTTTTGCAAAAATAGTTTACAAAAATTTCAAAGTAACTTTTGGTGTTTTCAAGATTTTTTTTTCAAAAATCATTTTTGAGAACAATTTTCCAAAGGCTTTTGCAATCCGAAATCAGACTGAAGCATGCTACTTGGCTTGATAGGCTTGTTAGGCATGTTGTTAGGCTTGATGATTCAAACCGTTGAATGTTTAGAGCTCGTCTATTACATAATTCTTACAATTATCACATTGATCGGATATCGATTGCTACTTAATCAGATCAAATTTGTGTCAACGGTAATTATAGTTTTAAAAATAAATTGTTAATACAAATATGATTTGATTAAGTGACTATTGATATCCAATCAATATGAGTTTTTGCAATAATGAAATACTTGACGAGTCCTAAACATTAAGGGGTGGTTTGGAATGATCTAAATAAGTGTACTTTTTGAGTTTTTATAAAATATGAGTTGGGTATGGATTGGGTTTGAAGTGATGTGTTAGAGAGGTGATGCGATTTAAATAAGATGATGCGACTTAAATAGGATAGTAACTTTCTGTCCTTTTAATTTTTTTAAATCATGCCAGACAAGATCTAAACAATTAGAAACATTAATGTGGGCCTCGTGGAAAGCCTAATGAAACGCTCTAGTTGAGAAACCCAATTGGAAAGAAGCACTGTCCTTTTCCACACAAGCTTGGAAATTAAAATAGAAAATAAGAAATAGAAATGCAACCTAACAGAATTAAAAAAATAAATAAATCATGTGTAAATGTATTGTTGTTTGCCTACTATTTCTTTTGTTTTGTTACCTTCCAGACAAGTATGCTGATATCATACTGGTTAGCACCATAAGCAGAAAGTGGGTAGATGGTGGCCCCCATTGCAATTTCATTGTTTATTTGAATAAATCCTGTGCATAACAGATTGTAGCACCCCGTGGCTTGATATGCATCACTCTGTCATGTCATTTACCCTTTTCATTTCAGACCCACATTACCTTTACAATATGGTTAGAAGGACATTAAAATGAATTTGTTCACACTTTTTAAAAGTGTATGAATAATATTCAAATTGTAATTGGTTTAAAATAGTGAATTTGATATGTAAAAAGTGTACATTCAAAGTTTTGAATTTTACTATTTTAAACCAATCACAATTTTTGTATTACTTGCACACTTCGGACTATTTTGGAAAGATGATTATAAGCTACTTTTTGTAAGAGAGGGAAGTGGGTTATAATCTGAAAAGTGAATTATAACCCACTTCCCAAAAAAAGACCCCTTCAAAGCCTGTGAGCAAACTGGAGTATATACAGACCAAAAAGGCAATTGAAACAACAGCACTTACAGTCCAGTACGTAAAAAGTCTAGTGTTGTGATCTCCATACAAGTCTGGGCTCACCTGTTTTCACTCCCACCACAGTAGCAAAATGAAATGAATCAAAATGCAACACAAATGAAACACAAATGCAAACATAATTAATTACAACTACATTTTGTTTACCAGAGCAATAATGATGATATACAGACAAGTTGTGTACAGAATGGTGGTTGTTTTTTATCTTTTCATTTCAAACCAAAATGTCTCGCTTATAATTTTGAACAAAAAACTTTTAATTACAAAAATGTTATCAACCATATTTTACATGAGATTAAAATTTTACTATTAAAATTAGAATTTACCTGCCAACCAGCTTCAATGCTATTGAGATCTGAAGCAAAAGAGCCTCCCAATATCCAGAGTTGTGACAAGCTGAATTCATTAGGTTGATCAATTCTGGGTTCCCAAACATTCATAGTTCCCTTTGCTCCATAATACTTATCTCCTTCAACATAAGCTATTGCATGCTAAAAAAAACTCCAAAATAAAATAAAAAAATAAAATTTAAAAATTTATTAGGAGGAAGAGAAAAATTAACAAATCAAGAAAGATGGAAACAAAAGATGCATTTTTTTTTTCTCATTTTTCTCATTTTCTTTTATGCTGTGTTTGTTACTATTAAAATTAGAATTTACCTGCCAACCAGCTTCAATGCTATTGAGATCTGAAGCAAAAGAGCCTCCCAATATCCAGAGTTGTGACAAGCTGAATTCATTAGGTTGATCAATTCTGGGTTCCCAAACATTCATAGTTCCCTTTGCTCCATAATACTTATCTCCTTCAACATAAGCTATTGCATGCTAAAAAAAACTCCAAAATAAAATAAATATATAAAATTTAAAAATTTATTAGGAGGAAGAGAAAAATTAACAAATCAAGAAAGATGGAAACAAAAGATGCATTTTTTTTTTTCTCATTTTTCTCATTTTCTTTTATGCTGTGTTTGGTTGGAAGATTTGAGAAGGGATTTGGAAAGGAAAATGGAAAAAGTAAGTGAAATATGAATAAAATATACTTTCATTTCACCTAGTTTCACGTACTTTTTCTCTTTTCCTTTCCAAATCCCTCCCCAAATCCCCCAACCAAACAAGCGTCAGGGAATATCAAATAAATATGAAAGATAAACATAATAATAATAATGTGAGAATTGTGTTTAAGTGAGAAGAGAACAAATGAAAATTATTACAAAAATATGGAGGTACAAAGTGAATTTTGTGTTGTGGTGCAAGTCAAGTCACCTTTTTTAATTACCCAAAACAAAGCCACGACACAAAATCTACTTGCATCTTCATATTTTTGTAATCATTTTCACTTAATCCAATTGAAATGCATTTCTCCTTTAAATAATTGGAAATAATTGGAGTACAACTGGATAAAAGTGAGTCATTTTTGCATAGTACTCATTGTTCAAATGAAATGGAAAATAAATAAAATAATTACAAATTAATGAACTACAAGTAAATGCAAGTGAGAACTGCATCATTTTACATAAATTATCACTTGCGCTCAATGAATTTGTAATTATTTTTCAATCCTAGTTTACATGATATTCACCTTTCTTTGTCTTTTTGTGTTATAAATGAACTAAACAACTACAAATTTACAATTACCTACTTATATAGGTAAATTTATTATTGGCACAGAATGTGTATAGTGGTGGGTGGGGGCTGCACCTGGTGACCACTCTGACTGATGATGTCAGGATTAGCAGAGGTTGCTGCGGCTGCTGCTGCTGGTTTTGGGATGGTTTTGTGCTTCTTCTTTCCATAACTTGTAATAGAGCTTGCTCTCAGAAGATCCTCTCTTCTTGTTCTCCTTATTGGAATTGTTCCTTCTGGGCATCTTCCACTAGTATGCCACAGCTGACTTATTACTGTTGATTTTCCTCCATTGGACTTCACCTTCACATTGGACACCTTTTTCTCAGCAATTTGCCCTAGTGGGTGATAATTTGGCCTCTTCTGCAAACCAAAAACAAAAACACACCCATTAGACCGGTCCTATTAACAGTGAATCAGCTTTTAAATTGAGACTGAAATTTACAATTAAAAAAAAGAAAAGAAAAAAGAAAAGAAAAGAGAGAGGTGACCTGAATAGTGTGGTTCTTGAAGAGAGGATGATCAAAAGCAGGTTGGTGGGAGATATGAACACAATCAATTATATCTCCATCTGGGCTCTGTTTTTTTAACAAAACAAAAATCAATCCAAATTCAATGCATGCATAAATATATATAGATAAAGATATACAGAGAGAAAGTGAAAAGGGTATGAGGGGATTGAAGAAGGGGACCTTGATGGACTTGAGGGGAGGCTTGTTTAAGCGCTTTAATTGCTTGGAAACCTCAAGGTTCTGAGTAGAAATGCTCAATCCATCACCATGACAGAGTGGAAGCAATACCATAACCGTAACCATAACCATAACCAATGATAAGCACAGTCCCATCATCTCCATCTTGTTCCTCCTCTTCCCGCTGCTAAAGTGCGCCGCCTCTATTGGTGGTCTGGTTGACTGTTGAAGAACCCTCAAAGAGAGTGTTGTTTTCCAGCCATCATACCCTCTTAAAGGAGACGACTCTTATTGCGCACCCACTTGACTTCCACTATAAAAATTTTAAAAAACAAAAATATATAAATTGGAATATGGACGATATGAAAACTGCCGACGCTCTGTTTTTTTGTTTTGGGAGTGTTTGTTGGGAGGGTTTAGTTAAAATAATTTGTTAAAAAATAAAATAAGTTAAAATATTACATTTAATTTATAATTATTTTATTTTTTAAAAAATAATTATTAAATTAATTAAAAAAATCAGTCAACTTTCCAAATATAATTATTTTAACTAAGGGTTTGTTTGGAAAGTGCCAGATTAATATATTTTTTGACTTTTAATAAAAAAACGTGAAATATGAATTGGGTTTAAAATGATGTGGTAGAGAAGTGATGTGATTTAAATAAGATGATTGTGACATAAATAAAATAATATGCCAAAATAATATGTATTATTTTGACACATGCCAAATAACCACTAAGTTAAAATATTCAAAATATCAAATAGTTAACTGGAATAGCCCACAAAGCCTTTACCTCCCTTATAAAGGCTAAAATGGGAATTTTGTTGGGAAAAATAGAGTCAATGGAAAGGGCAATTCTCCAATAAATGTGTACTATATCCATGTTGAAAAATGTTTTATATCAAGAAAAATAGAATAAAATAAAATAAAATTCTACATTTAAAGACTAAAGCAGTGTTAGGGCATCCACATTATTTTTTTTATTTTTTTTATTTTTTTTTTTAACTTGGAAGCAAGAAATTGCAACAAATAATTTACCATAGACTTCTAAATTAAAATTTTTTAATCTCCAACAAACAGCCCATTCTACTCCAACAGCATTGCACAACAATGGCTGAATTAATTTTGTGCTACAGTAACTTATCACAAGAAGCAAACTACTATGTTAATCAAAGTGCGCATAAATTGATTTGGATATCCGGTTATCAAAAAAAACAAAAAAAAACAGAAGTGAACTACTGTGCACTAGAGCTATATATTTGACAATTTATTCTTCTTTATTGTTCTTTAAACTTGCACTCAAAGCTTTTATTTTGAAACCTTTATTGTTAAAAAATAATGATATATAAATAAAAAATGTATATCAACTTTTTATACAAAATATTATGGCTCAATTGAATTTTTTGTTTTAAAATAAAACATTCATTATAATTTTTCTTAAAAAAAATAAAATATTATCACATTATTTTTATAATAGTTTATGTAGAAAATATATGTAAATATAAAAATTTTGTTATCTTAATATGACCATTTAAAAAAGGAAAATTTGGCTATAAACCCCATTTACCTCCCTTTCATTGTTAAAAGGACTAAGAAGAAAATTGTATTTTTTAAACTCCCTCATAATTATAAAGTCTTGCATAAAGGACAAAATTTATTATTTAAATATTTTATTAGACTATTATACCCTCAACTAAATTTTCCCACCTTCTCCACCCACTCTCTGCCCACCTTCTCTGTCTCTCTCCTCCCTCTCTCCCTTCTCTAACTCCTTCAAGCTTCAGATCTGGAAGCTCAGCTACCGCCTCTAGAACTCCTGCGTCGACCTTGCCAACGCCGCCAGCGTCTGATCCTCTTCTGCCGCTCCCTCTGGCGAACACGCCAAGCTCCGCTACATCTCTACTGATTTGCTCTTCCTATGTATATGTGTATGTATGTATTTATATATGTGTGTGTATGCATGTATGTATATATGACTCATATATACATGTGTATATGCATATATATCGGTAAGTGAGTGTATGTATGTATATTACGCGATATTTTTTTTAAACATGGATCTGAGTTTTGAATATATATGTGTATATATATTTGTGTGTATGAGTGTTGTTCAACACATGTATTCTTTGAAATCAAAAGATAGAGAGGTATTTGGATGTGTTTTCTGAAATGGCCACCTCAATTAAATTATGATTATGTTGATATTTAGATGTTTTTGTTTAGTTTTTTATCTGTGTGTTTTGTGGTTATATATCATTGTAATATAGATTTGTGTTTTTACTAGTTTTTGAATTGATCTGTTCATACTCAGCTTGTTCAATGAATGATCGATCTATTAAAATGGATGATCTATTCAATTTCTCTCTCTTTCTCTCTCTCTCTCTGATAAGAGTCTCTCTAATAAGAATTTCACACATAAATTTTACTAATCAGAGTAAAATTTACTCTGAATCAGAGTAAAATTTTACTCTAGTTAAAAAATGTTGATTTGCTTAAAAATATAAAATTTTACTCTGAATCAGAATAAAGTTTACTATGATTCAAAGTAAAACTTTACTCTGAATTTTTACTTTGGTTAAAAAAACATGTTGATTTTCTCAGCAACCAAACTATATTTGGTTTTCTTGTTATGTTTCTATGATTTTCTCAGCAACCAAACACACAAGGTTATTAATACATGACACTTAGTGTGATTCAAAGTGGATACTCTCCTTAGATCATAGTAAAATTGTACTTTTAGAGTAAAATTTTACTCTAAATCAGAGTAAAGTTTACTATGATTCAAAGTAAAATTTTACTCTGGTTCAAACCATGTTGATTTGCTTAACGATATAAAATTTTACTTTGAATCATAGTAAATTTTACTCTGATTCAGAGTAAAATTGTACTCTTAAAAACATGTTGATTTGCGTAACAATATAAAATTTTATTTTGAATCATAGTAAACTTTACTCTGATTCAAAGTAAAACTTTACTCTAAAATACACTGTGAAGATGGCTTAATAGAAGAGCTAATAGATATGAGGGTAATATAGTAAAAGAAACAAGTTTTAAAATATTAGTGGGTTTTGAAAGTACTTATATAATTCTTATCCTTTTGAAAGACAAATTAAACAGCGAGAGGTCTATTACCAAATCCCCCTTTAAAAAATATGATCGTGCTAATAAAAAAATATGACTACTAGAAAATATGGTGGTTGAAGAGATATGGTTGCTATAAAAATAAATAAATAAATAAATATGACCAGTAGAAAAATAAAATAAAATAATAGTTAAAAAAATATGACCATTATAATTAATTTATAATTATTACAAAAATATTGTAGTATTTGAAAAAAAAAATATAAAAGAAAAGAAATATAGTTAAAATAGAGAGTTTTGTTAGAACATATGCTGAAAAAGTAATTAGCTAAAATAATAATGTATAATTTTGAATATCTATTTTGACTATCATTGGTGGATTTGGGTCAAAACCTATTTTGTCCATAACTCCACTCCTTATAAAACTTGGGATACTCCTTAGGGCCCATCCCAAGTATGGCAGCCACTCTTTTTTTCAATATGGGACAAGTCGTTTAATGAGCAAACCCATTTTGTCTCTTCAACTTTTATTTTCACGAATCCGAAAATGACGTCAATTTTACATTCACCCAGAAAATGTTTTTGACGAACCGTCTTCGAGGCATGATTCAACACGTGGCAAAGAATAACGTTACCACTTGGACCCACCTCAAAAGGTGTATGGGTCCCACTTCAATTTGGGCTCAAAGTTGCCCAAAAATAAGCCAAATAATTCAAACTTTCCAACAATCCCTTGCATGAATGGAGTTGACGGAAACAGACATACAACAAAATGCAAAAAATATGAGATAATACATTAAGGAGATACCCTGCTTTAGGATAGATAACTTTTGGCTTTGAACATTCCCTAGTAAAAACTTATCAGACTTACTAGCTGCCCAGTCGACGAGATGCCTTGAATTGTTCAACTATTAGTGTAAGCCAAGACAATAGATTACACACAGAATATTACTAGACACAGTCTTGTTCTACAATTGTGTTCATTTTGGCCTGAACAATGCCTGGTTCAGTGAGTGCTTTAGACAATTTAGTCTTGTTAATTCTCATATAACCAGTCTAGTTCATACTCACATATATGATTTTTATTAAGAGTGTAATAACCCGACCATTTCATATGTTTAAATATATGTGTGTTTATGTGGTTAATATGAAATTCCATGTGTTAGTGTGTGAATTGCATGTTTATCAATTTCTATCTGTCGGTTAAAAAAAATCTATTAAAATTGCGATCTTTAGACTGAAAATTAAAAGCCTTAGAGGCGTGATAACCGGAAATTGACTTTACAGTTACGATTAGCATGATTTTTAGGACATAATATGAAGTTTTGTAAAAATTTGATTCATAATGTTTTAATTGGCTTTATTTGGTTAATTTCTTAATTAATGTAACGCCTCGAAATAATTAAATATGAACTACCCACATTAATGAACATTCACTAAACAATAACAATAATCCTTCCATCTTCACATATTTAATAAATGAGTTTAATACAAAAGTTCCACATGCGGTATACATTCAACGAAACAAAAGGACACATGAATCTATAGCATGTGAAACATCTAGTCTCAAAATAATAAAATGCCCTTAAGGGCTTACATCTTCCAAGGCAACAGCCTGGTTACACAAAATAGTCTCTCGGACCTATACACACTTAGCCCTTGGCTTTACAAAATTCACAACAAAAATAAGAGAGCTATTTACTTTTCACAAAATATCCACGCCCTCAGTTCGGCGGGATCACTACATCTTTACCTGCACCAAATCCCATGGGGGTGAGCATAAAGCCTAGTAGAGAATTCTCACAAAGTATATACAGTTATGTAACTCTAATTAAAATGCTAATGTCAATGCCATGCCATGCACCTTTTAAAAAAAATCCATTTCATGCTCCTTTTTAAGGATTATCATCTTTCAATAAAAATTTGCAATCTCAATACATTCAAAACTTTCAATCTTTAATCAATAGGGGTGGAAAATACGACACTGGTAATCCCTAGACTGGTGTCTGCAAGTAAACTTTACAAGAACTACCAAATTGTCATTTTTACCGGTATTAACCGAAAGGCTCGACACCTATCTACGCGGTTTTCTGGTCTTTCACCATGGACACTCAGGCCAACTTATCAAGATTAACTGCACTCCCTATCCGGACTTACCACGTATTTACCCCATACCACATTTCCATAGTTCTTATTACAACATCATTTTCTTTCATGAAATAAATATCATCGATCGAAATTTACAATGCAAAATAATAATAACAAGAATGAGAATGCAATGCAAGATTTTCCATATCTCATAACATTTCTCCATTTTCAATGTCTCTTACAAAAATGTTCACAATCACAATCCCCATTACCTATTTTCAATGCTCTTCTCCAAGATAACCATATGTTATCTACACTTAGCCACAATTTCACTTTTCACAGTTCTTAGCAATATAGTCTCATCAAGACTACATGTAATGTTTTCAAACATTAATTCCTAATGTTTATAATTCTCACAAATCCATAATGCATAATAATTATCATCTTACACTTAAATATTCCCGTGCATTCAACAATAGTTTTAAAAATAGGTCCTCCACTCTCTTATACCAAGAAAATTATTATTTCTGTATATCACATTATGAAATCCACACTCCTTGACTCATTTAAACACAAGAAAAGAAGAATTTCATAATTTTTCTCATGTTTTCTAAAAACCCCAAATTTCTAGGGTTTTGCATCAAAACCAAAACATCTCCCATTTTTATGGTGAAAGTTTATCAAAATCAACTTTATGAAAAATAGATACAAGGCCTTAAGGATCGATATAGAAACTTTTGAGTTCTTAGACTCTCTTTTGAGAAATCCCATTATTTTTTTTTTTGGAGCCAAAACCGAAATCTCAAAATAAATCCAAGAGAAGTATAAAATCAACACTCAATCTTGAAAAACATGTATATATAACTCAAGAATATCCCTACCTCAAAGCTTGATGAAGAAATGGAGATGATGAGAGGGGAAAACCCTAGAAACCAAGGTTGTTAAAGCTCAATCTCCACCACACAATGTTGTTCTTGCGTGCTCACCAAAATAGAGAAGGATGATGTTCAATCTAGATTCTAAGATTTGCAAGAATCAAAGAGTTTTAGGGTTTGATGATGTTTTCTAGAGAGAAGGAGAAGTAAAAGTGTTTTTAGAGAGAGAGAAGTGTGTAAGAAATGAGATAGAAACAACCCTAAATGAGATAGAAAAACATAGCCTTGGACTGCCCAGCCATCCCGCATGTACGACACATGCCCCATACGTGCAGAGCCTCACTCCCTCACGTGCAGCTCTCAACCTCGCACGTGCAGCCCTCCCGCACGCACCTACTCCGCACCTACAATTTAAGCAGAATGCCATCCACCCAAACTTCCCTCTTCCCGCACGTGAGGCTTGGCCTCCCCACACTTGCGGCCCAACCCCGCACGTGCGGCCCTAGGCCCTAGCACGAGCGGCCCTAGCCCAGCAGCCTAGAGTTTTCGGACTTGCTTCCCAGGTGCTCCGAACCTGACTTCGCACTTCCCGAAAGAAAGAAATTTTGACACCAAAAAAAACAAGAATGATAGCCTTAAATTGGAACTAATTTCCGAGGGTTTCAACCCAACGAGAACAAAAGAAAACGAAACCAAAAAGAATGAAAAGAATGAGAGAAAAAGAGACTCGGTCATCACAATTAAGCTCACTCTAGTTAAAGAAATGATATATACTTGAGCTTTAGTTCAGACTTAGACCCATCAAAACATAAAATACCTCCTAGGAAGAGCTTTAGAGAAAGAAATAAGAGAAAACAGGAAAGGGGAAGGAGAACTCAACTTAGGGTTTGGAAATTGAAGAATTGAAGAAGGGATTCAAAGAATTTAGCTTAAGGTATGTTTAACTCACCAAGAATACTCTATATCTTCCCTCTATTGATTAGAATCAAGACTTAGAATGAAGCTTTGACACCCATGGAAGTTGGGGTTTATAAGATATGGTTTTGTTTGACCAAATATCATGAGATAAGCATAGATATTCTACATTTATTTGATTTAAGAGTTGATTCTTGTATGTTTAGTTTGATTTGAGTTGGATTGTGAGGAATTGTTCCTACTCTTGCCTCTATGCATGCTTTGGGCATCATGTATATATGTATATATATGAAACATGAAGAAAATGAAAGATTTATGGAAAATTTAAGTTCTATATGTTCAATTAAAGAAGTTTGATTCATTGAGCTTATGGTTCATGCTTAATATATTCCTACATCATGTTTTTGAAAAGAAAGTGCTTGATTTGAGCCTTGGAAATGTACTTGGAAAGCCTGATTTTGTTGCATTTTCAGACTGCACAAACAGGGCCTAGGACTGCACAGGTGGGACTCATGGCTACACGTGCGGGATGCACAGCTACACGTGCGAGGCTCACAGCCACACATGCGGAAACATGGGAGGTAAAGGTTGACATTCTAAAATAAAAGCATGTGCGGAGCCGCACGTGTGGCTCACCTCTCTGCACGTACAAGAATTGGGAAAAATTCTGTTGCTTTCTGATACCCTTTTTGACCTTCTAAATATGTTAATATGTATATTTTATCCCTCCGAAATACTTAAAAATGAATGGGAAGTGAACGAAATGAAAGAATGACAAAAGACAAGAAACAAAGAAAAGAATGCATTACTTATCAATTTATGTACATGATGTGTGGGTTGCTCGCCGAAAGAAATCATTGCACGACCGGATCACTGTGAGTAATAGTAGTGTAACAATATGTTGAATGTTATGATTTATATATTTTATAACTTGTGCTTTGGTTAACCTAGTTGAACACTTGACTGCAATGACATATGAAATGGGCTCGAGGCCGTTTTGTTATTATTAGGCCTGAGGCCGTTCTGTTATTATTGGGCCTAAGGTTGTTCTGTCTTATGTGGACCCAAGGCCGTTCAGGAATGTGCTGATGAAAAGGACATACATGTATTACATACATATTTTTCAAGACACATGCTCATTTATATGCCTTCATACATTATTATTATTCATTGAGCCTGGCTCATTCCGTATTCATGTATGCTTTGTAGGTGGTCAGCTTGTAGGCCAACCCTAGGTTAGCTTCAAGCGTCTTTTGAGGACTTGTTTGTTAAGCCCCAAAGTTGGAGTCTTTTACCTCTTAAGGAGTCCCTTTAATGCCACATTCTTGTTAAGTTCTTAGTGGCTTTGGTTAAACATTTTATGATTATGTAATTTTTAGGTTATTAACTCTTTGTGTATATACACATGACAAGGACTTATATTTATATGAACTGTGCATGTGGACTTCTCCGTCTATAATTAGTTGTGTAATGATCCTAGCATATATGCATTACTCAATGGACATTCTATTATTTAATTGCTTCCGTTTTGGGCCCTATTAGTGAATAATATATATATATATATATATATATTTTTTTTTTGAAATTTTGTTTTGAGGCCTAAGTACAGGCCGATCATGTCCTAAACTTTTAGGGGTTAGTTTAGGTCGTGACAAAGAGTGTCCTGCCACACTCTACTTGGATTACAAAGATATAAGAATCATTAAAAGCAAAGCTTATCCTTACAATGCTACAAGGATCACTTTTCTTATCATAGAAATAGGTAGGAGAGTAAACCTCTCTAGTGATCAGGGAATCTCCATAATTCAGTTATCTCATTGAACCTAGTTCTTGGGATCTCCAATCTTCTAGGTTGGGTTTCTATTATAGTGGTTCTTAGTTAATAAGCTTTAATCACATTCTCCTCGATAAATTAAACACTTGCTCTCTAGCTAACTCTTTTGTTAATGGATCTGCAATATTATCTCTAGACCTTATATAGTCAATGTTAATCATAACATTTGAGAGCAACTGCCAATGGTATTACGTCGTCGACGAATGTGTCGAGACTTGCTGTTATACGTATGATTTTGTGCCCGTCCTATTGATGTTTTACTGTCACAATGTATGTGTAGACGTGCCCGAACGTCCCGGCTCCCCGCGCGAATGGCGCGAAATCCATTTTGTTCATTAACTACTACAATTCGAACTTAATGTCACGGTTCTGAATCTAATCTCGCAAAGTGCAATGCAAGACCGATAAATCACCAAAGAGTCCAAATCTGGCAAATCATTTTGGAAAACTGATTTTAATAAAAAAAAGTGTCAAACATGGACTGTTTTTCCAAATATAGAGTCGCCACCTAAATGTTTTTGTTTTGGGAAATTTAGGAAATCCTGACTCATGCCTAAGGTCTCGTGTCCATTATCACCAAAGTTGTCTTGGCTAGGGAACTTAGGTACGAGAGGGGAAGGTCATGCAATGAGCACCTCCGCTCGCCCGATCAAAGATCGGCCTTTACTAAGTATGATATTTTGTTTTTGAAAACACATGTGTTCTTATTCCAGTTTATTAGCCAGCTTACTACGTGATGCGCACAGCATACAAGTATAGACTAGATCGCCTAAGTTGGAACAAAACATCTCATGTTTGTTTGAAAATGGTTTGAAGGTGCTACTTGCAAGTAGGCTAAGACGTGGATTTGCCACCCTCAAGTGGGCTTAAAACTCGCATTTCAATGAATTGTTCCAATTCAAGCAATCCAACCTTCACCCATAGGCGTTCAGGCAGTTATATCATTTAAGTAAATAGTCTCATGGCAAGCATGCTGTCATGGCAATCAATAACACACATGCAGGGATGCTAAAGCATAAACACTTACAGTGTACTTCGAGCCAAAACAACAACTAGTTAGTAATCAATGCATGATCCTAGCTATGTTAAGATGCCTAATGCAACACATGCAAAAATGCAACTAAAATAGGCTCAGCTATTCTAAGATGGCATATGAAATGCAACTTGATAACATGCTGTTGAACACGTATTCAAGTAAACGTATTGAAATACAATGCAGTTTGTATGATGCGCCGAGCCCGGTACATGCAAGACAGATGAATGAATGCAAACATGCAAGCATAATGAAGCTAATCAAAACATGACCTAGAACTAACCATCATAAGCGGTTAAGCAAAAGGGAGAAAGACGTGGGGTTGGAAGACATTCACACACTCACGCACACTTATTACAAAATTCACCTTCTCGACGGAGGGTCCGAATGAATAATACAAGCTAGCTACGCTAAGCTATTCTAACTAATCCAATAATCTAATTAGACTAATTATTACATAATCAAATTGAATATTAGCTAAGCTAAGCTAATTGAGAATTTACAACGATGAATTAAATTAGCTAATACATTAACTAATTAATTACAAATTAACTAACTATACAAAGCAGTTAAAACGGCCTCGAGAAGAGGGTCATATGCATGCTCGATCGACTTCGCTCGGAAATCCGTTGCCATGCCTCATGTTGCCTCTGTTTGCACTGTTCTGCACCTCTGAAAATTATGCCAACTTCTGTGATGCTTCTGACCTACCTCATGGATATTCTAAGAGGTCATCGGCCAAGAGGGGTGGCCATCGGTCAGTGAATAATGGTCATCGACCAATTTTGAGACTATCGGCCAAATATTTGTAGCCGATCGACACACTAGATAGCCGATCGGCCATCTCTTCCTACAAACTCCTCCTTTTGCTGCAGCAGAGTACAAACAGAGGCATGGCAATACATTTGCAAGAAAATGTTTATACAACCACACTCCTTATCATGTTTGAAGCTCAAAGGAGTGTAGTGCTCAACTCTCGAGCCATCAATCACACATTTCGATGCATGATGGCCAAAGAGGCCGAGTTGCACAAATCAATATGGATGAAATGCACAAAAACACATAAATGCCTTAACCTTTATCATGCATGATCAAGAGGGTCAACGACCAAAATTTGAGGCACGTTTCATCACTTCAAGTATGAAACGTCCCTCGTTCCTTGTGCTTGGCTTAACACCCAAACCAAACACAATGCAATGCATGTACAACTTAACAAAGCTAATGGCATGCAAACAATGCAATGCAACCTAAACATGTAAACAACATGGCATGTAACAAGTATGCAACAATGTTATGTGATGCAACTAGCATGCAACAACATGCAATATACCAAACATGCAACAACATGCAATGTACCAAGCGATGCAACAACATGCAATGCGACAAGCATGCAACAACATGGAAAATGGACTTAAACTAAAATGGACAGATCTCAATCATACCCAAATCAGTGGCCAAAACACCAAAACTAAGGCACCAAAAGGCAAAACATGCATGCACACATATTGGTCCACAAGCTAGGCAACAAGAACACAACCCTTAGAGGCACTCAAAGGGTGACAAAAGTGGAAGTGTAACAACATTATAAGCTCTGAAATTAAGTATGGAATGATGCCAAATCAACCAAGCAAGACAAGTGTGGCATGCAAGAAAGCTC
Source organism: Camellia sinensis (assembly GCF_004153795.1). Lineage (NCBI taxonomy): Eukaryota > Viridiplantae > Streptophyta > Magnoliopsida > Ericales > Theaceae > Camellia > Camellia sinensis. The sequence goes on along the minus strand of NW_021024731.1, from coordinate 247,507 downwards.
AAAGCTTGAAACTAGCATAGGAACTTGTACCAAAGCCACATGAATAACCCCAAAGGGCCAAGGACAACTAAAACAGTCCTAAATCATGCCAAAATGAGTCTAAAACATGCATGGGCCAAAGCTAAAACAAGCCAACATGAAGGGCATAAGGCATGATGCATGCAAGGCCAATAAAGAGGGTTACACTACACGTACCAAGACCAAGCATGACATGACTTAATCAATAAAAATCAGAGTTATGGCATGTCAAAATAAGCCCAAAAACCCACTGAGATGGCATCCTAAAAGCATAAGTAATAAGACATGCATAATGGCTCATGTTCAAGGCTTAAAACACAAACCTCCCAATGCATGGAAAATGTGACAAATGTGAGTATATGACCACACTATATGGACTGAAATCATATATGAAATGATGCCAAATCATGAAAATGGTCTAAGCAATGCATGCTAGTGACTTGGACACTCAAAGCTAACAAGCTAGAATGCACGATGGCTATACAAAGCAATGCATGCATGACTAAAAAAACATCAAACAGAGCTCAAGCATGGTAAAACATGAGGAAAAGTTTCTTTGAGTTGAGCCAAAACATGCAAGAATGATGATCCAAACACAAGATACATGTTAAAGCAATAGAGAGGATTGCACTACAAGTGCATGGTGCATGCAAGAGGCTATCAAACCAACCTTAGATAGAGGTATATCATGCTGAAATAAGGTCTAATACATGCTAAGATGGAGCCAAAACAAGCTTAACTAACATGTTACGTTTATGAGCCATCAATACAAGCATATGAGACATAAGGAGAGGGGATGACCCTCTCCTATTTGGGACCTCAAAACACCATTTCCACCACTGAAAATCCTTTGGATTTCAGTGGTGAGAAGGACAAAACAAGGTGGTCCCAATAGCTTAAAAGGAAGGCACAAGAACAAGACCAAACAAGGCCTAAGAGGGGGTAGACAACCCCTAACACAAAAGTGACCTTAAACAAACATTACAAGCATGACAAATCAGAACTTTTTACAGTAGAAAGTTAAGCTTAAATCAACATACAAATAGGTCCAAAAGCTTAAACCAAAACAAGGGTTTAAAGGCTAGTTGACTCACCCTTGAAGAACACCTTCAAGAACACAACTCCAGCACTCTTTTCTGACCAAAACCAGTCCAAAAACACTAACACCAGCTCCTAAGTACCTTAGCAACAAAAGGATGGTGTTCTAGTAGGTGCTTTAGTGCAAAAGTATGAAGAAAATATACTTTTGAGCACAAACTAGGGCAAATATGGAGAGAGAGGTAAAATATATAGAGAGAATGATATATGTTTTGTATATCAACTTTTCAGAACCCCTGGAAAGGGAGAGGGGTCTCCCTTCTTATAGAAATTCAATTCTCAAGCTTGCTGAACAAGCTTGAGTCTTGATTTAATCCCTCTACACACGCGTATGGAGGATGAGATCTGTGCTTACCAGCTGTCACAGTTGACACAAAAATATCTGCAAAAGTAGGTGGAAAGGTCTCGGCTAAGAAATATGGCCGATCGACCAAAAAGAGTGCCGATCAGCCACCACTTATGGTTGATGACAAGAAAACAAGGCCGATGGCACAAGGCCTTAGCCGATAGGTTGTAGGGATGGCCAACAAGCCACCTTCTTTCCCCAGAAGCAAAAACCATAAGTCCTTGGTCCACAACCGAGCACAAAACAAACAAGTTGAGTGATCCTAAGGCAAGGCGTGCAGTCGAGACCTTCGGGAACTCAAAACGAACACGAGCATGGATGATCATCGAGTGTTCAAACGACGACATCCAAATCTTGAGGACGGTCAAAAATGGGGTGTCTACAGTATGCATATAGTTGGTACGGTTTTGGCCACATCGGAATATCTTCTAGGAAATTTCGAAACCAATTTGCTTCTTCTCCTATTTTATCCAAAGCGATAAACTCTGATTCTATTATGGACCTAGCTATGCAAGTTTGTTTGGAGGATTTCCAAGAGAGTGTTGTGCCTCCTAGAGTAAAGACATATCCACTTATGAATTTGGAGTCATTAGTATCCAATATCCAATTCGCATCATTGTACCCTTCAAGTGCTGTTGAATATTTCATATAATGCAATCCATAATTTTGGGTATGTCTTAGATATCTAAACATTCTAATTATAGCTGTCCAATGATCTTTTCCTAGATTACTTGTGTACCTACTCAATTTGCTGACTGCAAAGGCTATTCAGGCCTTGTGCAATTCATTAAGTATATCAAGCTTCCGATGATTTGCGAGTTCTCTAATTGTGATATGTCTTTACCTGTATTATTTAATAAACGAACATTAGCATCTATAGGTGTCTTAGCAGGACAATTGTCATACTTCTCAAATTTTTCCAGAATTTTCCTAACATAATGAGACTGAGATAAAGCATATCCATTAGATGTTTTAAAAATTTTCATTCCAAGTATGACTGTAACAACCCTACTCTGTGTTATGCTAATTAATCTTAATTATGCTTATAATTATGTGCTTGATATGATTTTGCATGCTAATTATATGATTATATGTGCTTTTGAATTTCTATCTGTTCACCGTAGAAAAATATGTTCTATTTTCTATTATAAAATAAAATTGAGGGCTGTGGAGGCGTCAGAAATCAAAATTGATTGTACTATTGTGATTAGCATAATTTTTAGAGTCTATGGCGAAATTTAATTAAAAATTGATTCGAATCAAATTAATTAAATTAAATTGATTAAAATAAACACAATTAATTAGTTCTAATTAAGTTTGATTAAGGAAGCATATATATAGAAACTAAATGTGCTTAAGCTCATTTCTTGAGCTCAAAATTTGAAAATATATACTGTAGAGGGAGAAAGAGAGCATCCTTGTAGATTTTGCAAGAGAATTCAAGAATTGGGAGAATTCACTCAAGAACTAGCTAGAATTTGGAAAATTGAAGCTTCTAGGTGAGTAATTGAACTCAAATTTATGCGTTTAAATTCATAACTAAGTGAATTCAAAGATGATATGAAGTTAAGAACAATATTTGAATTGAAAATGATGAAAATGAGATCAATATGTATATGCATGTAACAAATTGCTATGAAACTTCATGTTTGAGTATGAGACATGTTAACAAGTTGAATTGATAATCATTTGAGACATGCATTCATGAATAATGAGCTTATGAGGCTTAATTACATGTTTCGAAGATGATTGAACAAGAATTCATGTGAGATCATACATGCATGAGAGTTTTGAATATCATTTTGACAAATTCATGAAAAATAAAGTACCAAATGCATAATTTTGAGAAATCTCATGAGTTTGAGCATTGTTAGTATCATTTGAATTGAGGAAAGAAGCTATATCCCACATGCATGCTCAATCCATGCAGATATAGAACTTGAATGCATGAGTCTTAAAGATATGAACATGAAATTGAAATGATTTGAACTTGTATGAAGAATTCTTAGAGAATTAGACTTCAATTCTTGTAAAATTAACTTTTATTTTCATGTTAGAAGTTATTTGGCCAAGTTGTAAGGCTTAACATGCAAGATAAAACAAGTTGGAATCATGTTTTGAAGTTCAAACGCAGTTCTAGAAATTCCAGAATTCGACCTTCTCACTCGAGCGAAAAAAGGTTCGCTTGAGCGGCAAACTTTGTGCTCGAGCGGACCATGTTTTGCAAGACTCATCGCTCGAGTGAAGAATGTCTCGCTCGAGCGTAAAATTCATGCAACCAGTACTTTTACATAGTTTTACAGACCACTCGAGCAACCAAAGCTGTGCTCGAGCGAGGTACCCTGTTTCAGAAATTTTTGAAAAGCTGTATTATGTTCCAATTTTCATTCTCTTCCATTTCTAAGTATTCTTAGACACACATTGAGCATCCTAAATGAATTAAAAGACAAGAAAGAAGCCTAAGAACATTAAGTAAACTAAAGAACGGATTGAATTGCATCATGACCCAATGTGTTATGAATTATATAGGGTCAAGTGCAAAGACGAATCAAGCATCGGAACACTGTGAGTAATATCTTAGTAAAGATAATTTGTGTATATATTATTTTCTAAATGTTACCTGCGTGGTAAGTTTCCAAACTTCTGATTTGATATTGTGAATGAGTATTCTATCCTCTTGATTCGCAATAAAATATATGAAGTAATTGATATATGATTATGAAATGGGCCCAAGACCGTTCAGATTACTTGAAGAGGATATAAAATTTTGTATAACTGTTAAATGGGCCAAAGGCCGTTTCGAATAAGGAAGTGATTGGACCTAAGGTCATTTTGAATGAGAAGATGAATGTGAACATGATCATGGATCATGAGTGCGCACAAATGTGAATATGGATTGATTCGACCCAAGGTTGTTTTGTATATGAATTGGATCCAAGGTTGTTTTACATATGATGGACCCAAGGTTGTTTCGCATATATTGGACCGAAGGTCGTTTTGCCTATGAATTGGATCCAAGGTTGTTTTGCATATAATGGACCAAAGGTCGTTTTGTAAATACGAGTTAGACCCAAGGTCGTTTGGTATGTGAATGTGATATATGTTATGTTGGGCCTAAGGTCGTTTTGTGTTGATATCGATCAACAAGTTTAGTTTATAACTTATGATTAAAAGAATCTCATTCATGAACACCTTTACTTTAGTATTATTCACTGGGCGTTAGCTCACTTCATATTTATATGTATGTAGGTGAGCAGTGGGATGTCCAGTCCCAACCCCAATGAGCAATGAGAAGCCGGGTTTTAAGGGATCAACCAAGGTCTCCTCATGCAAGAGGCCTTACTTTTATTTTGCATTTCCTTTTGTTCTTTTGTGGTCACGTATGACCAAATCTGGGTTTTGTTCTTTTGTGGTCATCTCCTGACACGTGGCTCTGCTATCCCATCTGTCAGCATAAACCTTGCTGACCATCACCTAATCTCAACTGCCTGCCTTCACAGCTGGAGCTCGGCAGCCGAGCTGCTCTATCCACTGTCGTGTCGTGCTTCATACCCAAGCACTTCACTGGCTAAGCCCAAGGAGGACCGGGTTAGGCTGCATCTCGGCAAAGCCTAGCCCGAGGCACCTCCTGTGGTCGGCCTTACTGCCGATCAAATGATTATCTCGGCTAACCACGCCTTTCCGGGCGCCGATCATTCAGCTCGACTGGCTCCGCCTTCGCCTGATCAAGGAGCTCAGTCCAACCGAGCACTACCTGCCGAGCAGCTTCTTTACGGTCTGGTCGGCACATGCTTGCCCCAATTTCTGCCCGGCCCAATTCCTGGCAGCCCGTCAACAGGCAGATCGCCGGTCATCTCGGCCCCATGCATCATTGGGCTCTCAACCTGCCTGGCCGTTACCTCGGCCCAATTCCAAACCATAAATCTCCCTCTCACGATCTATTAGTAGTCACCACACATTCATCCATATCTCTAATCACATCAATGTAACCTTTTCTCACCCATTTCTTCTCTAACACCCATTGCATTATATCTCGAGGCACTTTATCATATGCCTTCTCAAGATCGATGAAAACTATATGAATGTCTCTTTTCTTTTCTCTGTACTTTTTTATTACTCTCCTTAAAAAATAGATCACTTCCATTGTTGACCCTACCAGGCATAAAATCCAAATTAATTTTTTAACACCTCTGTTATATCTCACAATCGACGCTCCATCACTCTCTCTCATACTTTCATTATATGACACATTAGCTTGATTCTTCTATAGTTGTTGCAGTTTTGTGCATCTCCTTTATTTTTATAGACTGACACTAAAATACTCTTCCTTTACTCCTCTAGCATTTTCCTAGTCAATAAATTCTTACTAAATAATCTAGTCAACCAAGCAACCCTTTCCTTACCCAAACATTTCCAAGCTTCAATAGGGATATCATTAGGCCCTAGAGCCTTATTCGATTTCATCTTCTTAAGTGCAATTTCCACTTCAAAGTTCCTAATCCTGCGATAAGACTTGTAGTCCTGGTTTTCCTTATTATGGCCTACGTCCTCCCCTTTTGACCTACCTCAATGTTTCTCATTTAACAACTGCTCAAAATAGTTCTTCCACCTTTTCTTAATTTGCTCATCCTTCACCAACACCTTAGAGTCATCACTCTTGATACAGTTAACCTAATTAAAATATCTTGTTTTTCTCTCTCTTATCTTAGCAAGTTTGTATATCTTATTTTCTCATTCCTTACTATCTAGTCTAGTGTATAGGTCATCATAGACTTTTATTTTAGTCTCTCTCACTACTTTTTTAACCTCCTTATAGCCAATTGTAACTCTTAAGGTTTTTCTCAGCTCTATCATTCTGTCACTTTTTAAAGCACTCTTTTTTTTCTTTTTCTTTTTTACCGCTTGAACCTCATTCCTCCACTACCAAGTTTCCCTAGAGTTAGGTCTTTTTCCTTTCGACTCTCCAAGAACTTCCCTTGAGATTCTCCTCATGCAATTGTCCATCAAGTTTCACATAGTGTTAGCATCATGTTCTAAATCCCAAGTATCTTCTCTCTCCATTCTATGCTTAAATATTTCTAGTTTATCCTCTTTTAGGTCCCACTATCTCGTCCTACAACGCGCACTATCCTTTCTAGCTTAGTATTGCCCTTTAAAGTATAAATTTAATACCAAAATCCTATGTTGAGACGTTTGCTTCTCTCTAAGAATTACCTTACAGTCGATGCATTTTAGACGGTCCATTTTTCTTATTAGAAAATAATTTATTTAGCTCTTAATTGACCCACTCTTAAAGGTTATCAAATGTTCATTTCTCTTGGTCCCAATGCAAAATCTAAAATGCTCTCTCTCTAACCTCATTTCTATCACCCAAACCATACCCACCATGCACCCTCTCATAATCTAGTTTATCTATTCCTACATGGCCATTAAAATCACCACCTATAACTAGATTCTCTTCTACGGGTATCTCCTGTAATACCTCATCCATTTGATCTAAAAAATCTCTCTTAGTCTAATTATTTAATCCTACTTGGGGAACGTATGCTCTAATAACATTTACTATATTCTCTCCAATAACTAGTTTAACTAACATAATCCTATCACATTTCCTAATGACTGCAACTACATGTTCTACAAAACCCTTGGCAACTATTATTTCTACCGCATTCCTATGTCTATCCTTACCGCTATAATATAATTTAAAACCGGTATCCTCTATTTCCCTAACTTTCTCACCCGTTCTCTTAGTTTCTTATATGCAAACTATATTAACTTTCCTTCTAATTATGACACCTACCAATTCCATAGTCTTACCCGTTAAAGTTCCTACATTCCATGTAGCTACCCTAAACCTATATTCTTTGACTAGCTTCTTTATTCGTGCCCATCTAGAAAAACGCCGAAACCTTTTCCCATTTTCACCACTCCAAGCGTCGATGCAGCATCCCTCACTTACTTTTTGAAACATCCGGAGGCAGACACAACGCGTCACTTAAAGAGAATGACCTAGTATTTAATCGATATAAAGTAGGATTTATTTTCATAAGAGATCCAAGCAGCTTTTTTACATGTTGGTTGTCAGCTACTTAACACACAACCCTCTTCCTTTACTCGGACTCGAAATAAGCAGAGTTGTCAAACAACCTCGACAGAGTTTCATGAAATTAACCCTGAATAATAATTTGATTGGTTGTCTTTTATTTATTTTTTTATATATAAGATAGGAAAATTGATAAATGCAAGGTGGAAAAAAGTGTCATTGTCAACCATTGCATGTGAGAGTTGATTGGAGCTCCAAACAAGTTCACATGTTATACTTACTGTACTGTGAGGAATTTGCAACAAATGCATTGGTTCATGTTGCTATATGTTGTGTTCCTAGATGTAGACATAGCCTAGAGTCGTAATGTGAATGGAGATGTCCTTTTCAACTACCTCACAAGTTGCAAATCCATACAAATGAGCATTAAAGTGCTTCTTGTCATTCACTTCTTAGGGGTAGACACCATGGCCTCAGCCCTAATGTGATGGGAAATTTTCTTTTACCCCCCACTACCACACAGGGTTCAAATCCATACAAAGTATTATCAGTTGTTGACATTTCACATCAGTTGTTAAGGTTGGTTTTTTCTACCTTAACAAGGTTAAATATGACTATAGTAAATGTTCATAAAACAATTTTATTAGCTTCCATTATGATCCAAGTTAAAGATAGTGATGACCTGGCACTACAAGTGATATTTGACTTGGTGTTATAGTGTGGATTTCAATCACGAGAATCAATCTGTACAAAAAAAAATTAGGTTGCTAGATAGCAATTTTGTTGAAAAAATAATTTTATTGGCGTCTACTAGTGTCCAACTTAGAAGTCGTGACATAGCTCAGCAAGTGCAATCCATCTCGCTTCTCACTTAGAAGTACGAAGAGAAAATTATCTATCAACTAAGAACAATTCCAATGGAGTTGCCGCTGCCAAATTAAGCCAATTTCACTATAAAACGAAAACTCCAAGGAACTGTTAAAAGGGTTGTCAAAAAGTGATATTGCTAAACCCTCTGTCTGACACAAAATTTAACAATTTGGCTAGATTTTATGTTTTTTTGGCCTACAAATCTTAATTTAATTTAGTGAAGAAAATAGAAGAAATTATTAGTGCATCATCGGAGCAACATTACTAAAATTTAAAATTTTCACAATGTTACACTGCCAAAATCTTAACTTACACTATAAAAATTCATAAATTTTACTATAAAAATTGTAATTTTTTTCTTATGATGTAGACCCGAAAGTTTTGTGCACTGGATTTGGTTATTAATCCAAAGTTTCTGTGTGGTAAATGCATTGTACAGGAGCTCGAGCTTCCTCACTGTTTTGCTAATATTCTAGAGGAATTTTTTTTTTTTTTTGGGCGCGACACACCATTAGAGTTGTTTTAAGCTTAAAATGTGATTAAAACCTCATTAAAAGTGAGTAGGCTAGCCATCCTTCCATTGGCTAGCTCACTAGTTATACACTCTTTGTTTTCTTTTATTTTTTTTCTCTCTTTTCATTTCATTTGTTTCAATTTCGCACCATCTTTTCTCTCTCTTTTTCTTGTATTTACATACCAATTTTAGAGTTGTTTTAAGCTTAAAATGTGATTAAAACCTCATTAAAAGTGAGTAGGCTAGCCATCCTTCCATTGGCTAGCTCACTAGTTATACACTCTTTGTTTTCTTTTATTTTTTTTCTCTCTTTTCATTTCATTTGTTTCAATTTCGACACTTTTAGCATTGTTTTAGATTTTTTTTTTTTTTTTTTGGTGATATGAGATTTTTCAAGTTAAAAATTAGAATAAATTATACTTTGCACCTTTATAATTTACACCAAATCTCATTTCGTCTTTTATTTTTCAATTATAACAATTAATCCTTTATATTTTCAATCAAGTTATAATTTGACTCTATTCACGAGCGAGAATTGTCATTTCTCTCTCATATGAGATACTTGTCAAAGCATAAATGTAAATTTTTTGTATTTCTTTTCGGACTTTGATCCTATCCATTCCATATATATAATAGAATTTTTTCATTACATATCTAATAGTTATGAAATAAGAATGTAAAATCATAATTATTTTAAATTAAAAAAAATTATTACACTTACTGTGTGGGTTATTTTCCGACCACACTGCCCGCTTAGTAACCAGCTGGAGAGCACTGGCAGAATAGATGGCACATGACTGACCTGCAACAGAAATATAAGAATCCCGCGGTGGTTTCGACCACCCGGGGGCACTCCGACGATCAAGTCAGTATATTTCTCAAAGATAAATCAAGTACTAAACTCACAAGCTTGAGTATCAAAAGCATAACTCAGACCCATGGGGGTGCCTCTCTTTTATAGCCAATACAATCCTAGTCACAATAGGAGCCTGGCCTTAATGGACTTAGGATTACTGCTAATCTGGGACTCCCAGTAGGATTAGGATAAACTCTCTAAGAGTCTTGTCTTTACCCAAACTGAAGTCTTCTCCCAATCTAGGACTCTTGTCCATATCCAAGTTGAGTTCCCTCTTCATTCTAGGACTCTTGTCCCTTATCCGCTTATCTCGGATTCCGATATCTTCGGAGGCAACCTCGGCCTAGCCGAGATGACATCGGCACAACGACCAAGACACATGGTACCTCGGCTGACACGTCGGCGTCACCTTGCCACGTGTTGGTACTCAGAAAATATTTCCCCACAACTGCTCCCTAGGTTCTATTACTTCGGCATTCTGAGGTGATGGAACCTACACTATTCGTTCATTTGTGCCCCTCCGTCTGAGATCAAACTCGCCGACCTCAAAGTTCCCTAGACTTTACTGTCCACTTCTGTCAAGTATCAAGCTTCATGCTTTCCAAGCTGCTCGAGATCACACCTCCTAGCCGAGGTTCTTGTTCCATTAATTCGTAAACTCCAAGAGCTTTGCAACTGCTCCACTCACACTCTCTGGTGAGTTCTCGATTTCCAGTCATCTATTTGACTCCGGCAATTTTCATATCGGCGTTCATTTCACTTGGTAAGTTCATAAACTCTTTACTTACTATTAAGCTCAATCTTTCATAACTCTTCTGAATCTGTTTACTTGCCATCTGTTGCCTTCTATTTTCGTCTGTCTTTAAGTTTTGAATTGTTTGAATGTCTGGCACTGTTCTTGTCATATCCGTTTTCTGTTGCTAGCACCATGTCTGGTTCATTACTTTCTTGTTCTTCACATACTTACTTAGTGCCTGTGCACTTGATTTTATTCTTGAACTTTGTCGTCTTCTTGACTATTTTTTCTCTTTTTTTCATTTAATCCTCTGGCTTCTTCTTTTTCTAGCTCTTTTGCTTAAATCCGTCATTTGTTCCAAGCTTTCAAGCTTCTGCAACTGTCTTCGTTCCTCTCCTTCGGTGAAGCTTTACGTCATTCTGTCACTGTCGTCAGACTTCGACAATTCTCATTCTGGCTTCCCTGTTTCTGATAAGCCATTGTTCCTCCTGGTTTTATTTCTTGTTGCTTTCCAAGAAGCTCTGCTTCATTGTTAATCACCATTGCTTGTTTTACCCGTTATTTCCAAATCATCTTCTTGAATACACATTGTTCACACATCTGTTGATTTCTGCCACTGTTCTTAGCTTGACACACTTGTGCAATCTTTTTGTCTTGATTTTCTGATAGCTTCATCACCATTCTTGATTACGAATTACATTCTTGTTTCTGTTTTCTGTGTCTTTTTCCAGATTCTTGCTTTCAATCTTTGCCTTCAAACTCCGAGGTGCCAATCGCCGAGAAGAGCCTTGATCAAAGTCTTCAGGAGATCGAGGCTGAGCTCGAGGCCGAGAAGGTTGCTGAGAAGTCTTCCCAACTGTTTTCTATATCTTGCCATTGATGCCGAGTAATTTTGTTTTCAATTCTCTTTCTTCTTCTTTGGCTAAGCCTGAGCCGAGAAGAAAGAAGCGCTCTTCGTCACCCTCCTGAACGAGGATTTTCTTCATTGTCTCTTCACTCTTTTCGGCTGGCTCCTTGCCGACATCATCTAGTACCTCTTCGTTTTCAATCTCTGCCTTCTCTGGTTCTCGAATGCTGCTGGTGGATTTCATTGTTGCCATGGAGCAATTCTTCGCCTGCAGTTGATCCCCTCTGACTTCTTCAATCCCATGTTCTATTGGGAACCACAGTAGTTGATGCAATGTTGAGGGAACTGCCCCCATTGCATGCAACCATGATCTTCCCAAGATTTGTAAGGAGATGGAGTGTCGATGATGGTGAATTCTATTGTGATCTTTTTGGTGCCAGCCTACACCTCCAAGCTTACTGCTCTCAGTGGCCATGTCGGCGTTCCATTGAACCCAACCATTGGGCCATTGGGTTGCTCCATATCGTCTAGATGAAGGCCGAGCTCCTTGTAACATCGGATATACATGATGTCATAAGAGCTTCCTTGGTCAATCAGGATGCATTTCACTTGGCACTCCCCAACCTGGAGGGATACTACCAAAGCATCATTATGCGGGTGCTGGACCATCTCGAGGTCGGCTTCGGTATAAGACACTACTGGTCCCAAGCATTCATCTGCCCGATGTCTCTTGTCCCCGACTTGGTAGACATGTTGCAGGTGCTTTCACCTTTTGAGTCTCCCCCCTAATTTCGTTCTCGTTGACCCTCGAGTGAATTACATTAATTACCCGAGGTCTTTCTGCCTGAGGTTGTTGTGCTAGGGGAGGCGGAGCTGCTGGCGCCCGAGGCAGTTTTGCCTGTTCTTCCCTTGTTCTGGTCTCATCGACGAGGTCCCTTCAGATTGCCTTGCCTCATCAGATCTTCTAAGTGAGCTTTTAGTATTCTGCAGACCTGAGTCATACGCCCGCCTTCAACATATACCTTTAACTGTGCAATCTCCTCGGGGTTACATACCTCGGGTATAAAACTTTTGCTTCGGCAAGATACTGACCTGTAAACTTTTCATAAATTCTAACAAGTGTGAAACATATACTACTCAATGTTAACTTTGCAAACTTTTTCTCAAGTTTCAAAAAGTGTTTAAACGGTGATACAAGCCGAGCCTACTTGTAAATTGCTACAAATTTCAACAAGTATTAACATATACTGTAAATTTTTCTCAAGTTATAACAATGATCTACTTGTAAATTGCTACAAATTTCAACAAGTATTAACATATACTGTAAATTTTTCTCAAGTTATAACAATGATCTACTTGTAAATTGCTACAAATTTCAACAAGTATTAACATATACTGTAAATTTTTCTCAAGTTATAACAATGATCTACTTGTAAATTGCTACAAATTTCAACAAGTATTAACATATACTGTAAATTTTTCTCAAGTTATAACAATGATCTACTTGTAAATTGCTACAAATTTCAACAAGTATTAACATATACTGTAAATTTTTCTCAAGTTATAACAATGATCTACTTGTAAATTGCTACAAATTTCAACAAGTATTAACATATACTGTAAATTTTTCTCAAGTTATAACAATGATCTACTTGTAAATTGCTACAAATTTCAACAAGTATTAACATATACTGTAAATTTTTCTCAAGTTATAACAATGATCTACTTGTAAATTGCTACAAATTTCAACAAGTATTAACATATACTGTAAATTTTTCTCAAGTTATAACAATGATCTACTTGTAAATTGCTACAAATTTCAACAAGTATTAACATATACTGTAAATTTTTCTCAAGTTATAACAATGATCTACTTGTAAATTGCTACAAATTTCAACAAGTATTAACATATACTGTAAATTTTTCTCAAGTTATAACAATGATCTACTTGTAAATTGCTACAAATTTCAACAAGTATTAACATATACTGTAAATTTTTCTCAAGTTATAACAATGATCTACTTGTAAATTGCTACAAATTTCAACAAGTATTAACATATACTGTAAATTTTTCTCAAGTTATAACAATGATCTACTTGTAAATTGCTACAAATTTCAACAAGTAATGATAAGGAATCAGCTTAATTCCAACTTGTAAATTGCTACAAATTTCAACAAGTGAAGATAAGGAA
>NW_021024731.1:214180-231276 GCF_004153795.1 Camellia sinensis | reverse complement strand
TTATATTCTGAATAGTGACTTTGCACTATTGATTATCTTTGAAAGATATACTGACTTGATCGTCGGAGCCGCCTGGTGGACGAACCATCCGGAATCTTCTCTTTCTGTTACAGGTTAGCCAGGTGTCATCTATTCTGCTAGTGTTCTCCAGCTGAATACTGAGTTGGCAATGTGATCAGAAAATCACTCACATACCTTCAGATTTGCTTAAAATATGAATTGTCTCTTGTGATTTTGAAAATTACATTTCGTTCCTTGAAATTTCTAATTTCATAATAAATATTTCATTTTATCAATAAATTATTAAAATCAATTAACAATTTTTAAGTATGTCAAAAAAATAATTAATTAATAATAACTAATTTTATTATTATGTAGCAAAGTAGTTAGAAATTTTTATTTTTAATTAATTTTGTTAAATAAAAAATTCTTGCAATGAAGTATTTAACTTACGACAGGATAATCCGTATTTTAATTAAACCTCAAGAGATATATTTATAATTTTACCCCAATATATTTTATAATGCTTGCTTACTCCATTGTTGTTATGATTTAAGATCTCGTCAAAAAAAACATTAACTATAATATTACATTTATCATATTTTTATTATCATAACTATACTTATCATCTTTTGTATCAACGTAATATCGGTGTAAACAATCTCACTAATATTGTTACAATTACGATGTTGCTGAGAAAACTTTAACAATAATGTTAACACTTATCATGTGATTTATCAGCATAATATTTACGTAATAGGTGTCATCAACGATATATTTAAATATTGATAACTAAATTAGCCCATTGAATTGTAAAATAAAAATACCTAAAAATAAATGGACATTGTTATATTATATCAAACCTTAAATACAACTATCATATCATACTATCCTCTAAAAAATAAATATAACGGTCCTAGAATTGCGTACCTTAGACCCACGGGGGTGCCTCTCTTTTATAGCTAACTCAATCCTTGTCCCAACAGGAGCCTAGCTCTAATGGACTTAGGATTACTATCTATCTTGGACTCCCAGTAGGATTGGGATAAACTCCCTAAGAGTCTTATCCTTTCCCAACTGTAGTCTTCCCCTTTTCTAGGACTCTTGTGCCTTATCCGCTTATTTCGGATTCCAATATCTTCGGAGGTAACCTCGGCCTCGCCGAGATAACCTCGGCATCACGACCAGGACACGTGGCACCTCGGCTTACACATCGACGTCACTTTAGTCACGTGTTAATATTCAGAAAATATATCCCCACAGAAGGTATTATAATTTACTCAATATATCGACTCTAAGGACTTAGGTTGTCTGGCATGTGTTAAAATATCAAATATTATTTTAGCACATTATCTTATTTAAATCACATCACTTTTTATTTAGGTTATATCATTTGCCTGCCACATCAATTTAATCTCTACTAATATTTCATATAAACTTTTTTTTAATATAAAAAGTTAAAAGTATCTAACATTTTTCACACAATCTAACATTTTCCACACAATTCCAATGCAATGGTCAATTTTTGCTTAGCTGGGAAACACTTATTATCGCTGTTTTGTTTCAATCAATTATCATATATTGATATATGATATGTGTATAGGTTACTTTGAGCATGGGCAATTCCTCTTTTTCCTAGCTAGTGTAAATATGGCATGCAAGCATAACCTTGACTATCGAAGGAGGAGTGTAGAACTGTCGCCTTCAACTTAAATATTTACCAAAAATTACACGTTAAAAATAAATAAATAATTTTTTTTATAAATTTATAATAATTATACTGTACGTTGTTTTTAATTCATTTTACATATAGTCTCTTTTTCATTAGTAATTTGTTAATCAAATAGATAGAAGAATAACATTGTTAGCTCTGTTATACAAAAATGTATGTCTAACCTTATTATCTTTGTGTCTTCACATCATGTGCATTATTTTTGGTTTATTTGATCTTCTTAAAATAAAAATTAATATAATTATATTAAAATTATAAATTATATTATATTTCTTTTAAATTGCCAAAGAAGGTAGTGTAATTTAATCCTCACAATAATTGCCATGAACAAACAGTTGGGAATCAACGTATGGTTGTCCAATATTCTCCTACCAAATATTAAATGAGGACCTTTGTTAGAGACTGCGAAATTTATTTAACATTCCTGGTGTGCGATATTTTAATTTAACTTTTATTGGATCAAGTGGTGGAACTCATCAGTTCTTTGTTATTTTTTAAAAAACACCCCTGGTGTGTGATATTTAAATTTTACTTTATTTGTTTAAAGGTAAATTATAAACACACCCTTTGAGATTTATTTAAATTATAAATTATCATCTGTGATTTTAGAAATTACATTATGCCTCTAAGGTTTCTAATTTCATAATAAATGGGTCATTTTATTAATGAATCATCAAGTTAATTAACAGTTTACTAATGTTAAAATTTTATTTTAATTAATAATTCAGATAATTTTATTATTGTATAGGTAAATAGTTAGAAATTTTACTTTTTCAATTAATTCTTTTAAATAAATTTTTTTTACGGGGAGATATTTATAATTTTTTAAACCACAAAGGGCAATTCGTATTATAACCAAACCTCAGGCGATGCATTTGTAATTTACCCTTGGTTTAAGTAGTGGGATTTTATATTATTTTTTTTGAAGACAACAAGATGAGTATCCAAAGATGAGTAATATTTGGGAAAATTATATTTAAAAAAGAATTCAAAATTTAATTCTTTTAATAAAATAAATCTTGAATTTTTTATCTTGTCAATTTAAATTCTGAATTTTTTACTTGTTTTTAATTTTAATTATTTACCTATTTCTGTCAAGTAAAATCGATATAAAAATGTATATTTTAGTCATTAAACTCAATAAAAATGAATATTTTAAATATTTTATATATAGTATTTAGTTTAATGACTAAAAATATTATTTTTCATTAATTTTAATAAATGAAAATACGCAAATGTTTAGATTGAAAATAAATTAAAAGATTAGAATTTACATTGACAAACTTAAAAATTCATAATTTATTTTATTACAAAGGTCAAACTCTAAAAAAATATTTGTACTGATTTGATAATATTTTTAAGAGGATGGCTTCTCTCCGGTCCACATAGTGGACTGGACTGTATTGTTAGGCTTGTGGAGTCCGTCACGAGTCTCGTTTCGATAATCCAAACGTTCATATGCAGAATTCCTCGAGTGCTTTATACCTGCAAAAAATTATGCTTATCGGATATCGATTGCCTTAATCGGAACACATTTTTGTTAATAATTTATTTTTAAAATTAATTGGCAAAATTGCGTTCCGATCAAGGAGCTATTGATATTCGATTAACATGATTTTTTGTAACTATAAAGTACTTGACGAGCTCTACATATTAGACGTTTGAATAATCAAAATAGGACCCGTGATGAATATCACAAACCTAACAATATACTCGAATCTACCATGTAAATTAGAGAGAAGTGGACTATAGAGAAGCCTGTCCTATTTTTGAGACTACCAAATACCGCCTTACAACTCTCTCTCTCTCTCTCTCTCTCTCTCTCTCTCACCCTGAAATGGTGAGCCCTACACAAAATTGCATATTTGTGGGATTTACTACATCTATGAAAAAGGCGGTGTTTATGCAGTGTTAATAAGTGTTTTTTTATTGTTAACTTATTTATATATACCAATGTTAATAAGTGTTCTTGTGACATTATTTAGAATTGAGATTGACACGAAAAATGTCTTGAAAATAGGCAAAAGTTAAAGTGTTGTGAAAAGTATATTAAACTCAGTAAAAAAAAAAATGTCTCCTATTTTTTTTTTAATCTTTTTGTTCTTTTATCTATAAATCTGATACATTTTGATTCTTTTAATTAAAAAAATGCACCACTTTCACTCTTTTTTGCTCCCTCCAAATGGAGACATTTGTATATCTTTTATAGTTAACAGATCAAAATGTATAGTTTCATAGATGATACTCACAAATAGTTTAGCAAATCTATAATCTAATTATTTTTTCTGCAGAAATTGTAAATTAAAATAACAAAAAATTAAGACAAAATCTGAAAATAAATATAAGTAAATTACATCATTAGTCCATGTAATTTTAAAAGATTTTACCTTAGTCTTTATAATTTTAATTTCATCAATTTATGTCTTGCACATTCAATTACTTGTCATATATTGTTAATATTTTAAATGAAAAAATAAAGGGGCCAAATGTCGTTTACCTTATAATTGCTGGTGTTAACTTGTAGTATCAGTCTAAATTGGGGCAAACAACACAACTCAATAAATCTCTGTTTATTTTTCATTATTTTGGAGTGTTTTGGAAAGATAATTAAAAGTTACATTTTAAACTTTTTTTGAGTTTTTTTTGTAAAAGAAAAAAATGGGTTAAAAAGCTGAAAAGTAATTTTTAGTAGGTTGGAGAGCTCTAAAGAAGAACAAAAATGAGTGAGACCACTAAAGAGAGGAGCACTAATAGCTTTAAAGTAGTGTGGGTCCCACATGATGGGATATTTGCTCTTGTTTTTTTTTTTTTTTTTTGAATTTTTACCTCATTAGTGATTAATTAGTGTTTTCAAATTAGTGGGATAAATCATTATTGAAGGAAGAATAATATCAATCTGTTCATGAGCAGTGATATAGGCTAGAGTAGGTTTTATGGTTATGAAAAAACAAACAAACAAAAATTTATTTAATATGTATATATAAAAGAGACCGACGGATAGGCTGAGCGCAAAGTGGGTGTGTTTAATTAGACGGATTGGATAAGGTTGATTAGAATCCTTCGAATTTGAGTTTTGGGATTGTGAATCCCCTGAATTATTTGGTAGAATTGGATATGTATTATGTGTTTGTTTTTTTATAGGATTAGATGTCTGAAAAATACTATTTTTAGTGAATTCAACGTTTGGTTGGACGGACTAGATAGGATTAATGACCAAAATACTATTTTATCCTTTTTCAATAGTTTATTAAATAATAGCAATATTAAACATATCTTTAATATTTTAATTATTTTTATCGAGATTAAATAAAAATTTATTTTATTTTATGTTTTACACAATTAAATAAATTTATTTTTTAAAAATAAAATAAATAAAATATCAATAAAAATATATGTTATTTTTTTAATTAAAATTTTAAATAAATTTATTTTTAAAACTAATAATAATTAAACAATGAAATTAAATAAAACATCTATTAAAATTTAAATAATGAAATTAAATAAAATATAAACAAAATTTTAAAATAAAACATCAACAAAATATCTATAAAAAATTATTTTTAAAAATTAAATAAATAAAACATCAATAAAAAGTTAAATAAAATTATTTTATTTTTAAATTGAGACATTTAAATTTTATTGAATTTTACTAAGTATAATAAATAATTAAATGGTAGAGGGTCAAAATGGTCATTTTACCACCTAATCCCAACATTGGATTGTCTCTCCAAAATTGTCCCACACCCCCCCCCTAAGACACAATAGTCCCCATATGGGAGATAAAGAGTCCGACCGGACTCCATATCAGACAGACTAAAAAATAAATAAACGACAAATTAAATACTTCCTCCGAATTATAACCTACACAGTAAATAATTCCCCCATATCCCCAATCAAACACACCCAATGTGTAATGAAAAAGGGAGGCTATTATTAGCATTTAGATCCAAACAAAGGACATAAATAAGGCCCTATCTATTTGGTCATCTTCAAGAATTGGGATCCTCCCCTTGAGGCCCCTCATTCATTCCCTCCTTGTAGGGGCATTCGGGTCCACTTTGAGACTCAGTTTTGATAATCCGAACCGTTCATATTTTTAGATTTATTCAGTATATCATACCTGTAAAAAATCAAGTTGATCGAATATCATAAAGTATGTGTTCGGAAAACTGTTTATTAAAAAATAGTTTGTAGTCCCAATTTTCTGAACGCATACTTTCTGATATCCGATCAACTTAATTTTTTACAGGTATAATATACTGAATAAATCTAAAAATATGAACGGTTCGGATTATCAAAACTGGGCCTCAAAGTGGACCCGAAGGCCCCTCCAAGGAGGGAATGAAGGAGGGGGCTCAAGGAGGGGATCGGGACTCCATCTTCAAAGCCCAATGGAGCTACCATTAGCTGCATATTATGGCAGAGAAAAGCTACACTACTTTCTTTGTCGGGAATCTAGTCACCACAAATTTAATGATCTCTCTAAAAAGGAAATTGTTTGGTAGACATTTATTATACCTAGTAGTTACACATAACATACGATATTTTTATCAATTATTAATAATATGATTATGTATATCTTTTAACAATAATGATACATTCCACTAATTTGGGAGTATTAATGGACCACTAATGATGTGGAAATTCAAAAAAAAAAAAGAAAAAAAAAGGAAAATGCTAGAGGTCCCAAATTTTCTACTAAATAAATGACCAAATGTCTCACATGGGTGTGGGGCCCACAAAATTGCGGACCCCACACCCATGTGAGACATTTGGTCATTTATTTGGTAGAAAATTTGGTGTCCCTAGCATTACCCAAAAAAAAACTTAAGGCCAAAAGATCACATCAGTCAGTGGGACCCACTCTCTAGAGCTCCTTTAGTGCTCCCAATTTAGAGCTCCCAAACATTTTTCATCTTTTAAATTGATATATAATATGTATATAAAGTATGAAAATTTGTATGAATAAATTTATCTATATCTAAAATATAACTAAGTAAGAAATGAATATATATTCGATAAATGAGAAATTTTATAAATATAAATATTAATTTATAGTTAGATTGTGAAGATCATAATCTTATTTTAAATAATAAACAATAAACAATAAACAAGTCCTTTAAATATATAGTATTATACAAATATTTTTCTATCGACTTCCCACTTCAATTTTTCATAATCTGTACTTATAATACAATTGAATGTATGAAATTATGTCACGACCTCATTCCGCCCCTAATAATCCTAGATTACCAAAGACGAACTTACAAGAATTCACACATACAGAGTATACGTATGGGGCACACATGTGCGGAAGTAATAAATTTAAATCAAATTAGTCCATACGAGTTGCGCATAGATTAAATAAAATAACATACATATTAACATGGTTTTATAACTTGGATACAAAATAGAATAAATTTGACATTACATCTTGATCAAAAGGCTTCTCTAGCCAAAGCATACAAAAGAAGTGAACTATAAAGCTAAGAAGCATAATTTTTAAGATGAATACAAAAGTATGGACCAAAACATCTTCCAAATAAAGTCTTAGGCGACATCACCTTCTTGCTCATCACCTACATATATATAAGGGAGAGATATGAGCTGAAAACTTAGTGAATGATATAAGTAATAAAGGTTTGAATGAATGATATCTGAGATTTTACCAAAACAATACATATCATAGCTTATAACAAATCAAAGGATGAACTAAGTTCATCAATCAAGGCTTTCAAAACTTCAAGGGATGCTTACTAACATTTACATAATACAAAGGATGACATTCATTGACAAAACAAAGGAATAACCGACTTGGAATCGATTAGACAAGCTTACCCGTCGGTGCAAAGGAGATATCTCAAACAAAAGTATTAGTTGTATTAAAGTCTCCTAGCACATAGGACCATTCAAGAATGTCATCAAAACAAACATAATACTTGATACAAAAACTAAGAGATAATCATTCATACTTGATTAAATATTTTTCCAAAACAAAGCAAAGTTTTTATCTAAAATATTATAACATAACTTTATTAAAAATACCACTCACAATAACTCTTCGAACGAGGAGATTAAGGCAATAATCCAAGACCTACAGTTACATGGTAAATTCCATTGAATACACTTCATGGAGACAAGAACAGATGCTCAAAGATGGTTATGTAATGCATTCTCAAAACAAGTTTCACATAAGTAAAATACATCTTGACATTTCTTTCCACAACCAAGTCAAAATAGAGCAAAACATGTTTTGAAAGTCAAAATCAATGCTTTTCTTCTAGGAAAAGCATGCTTGTACAAACCAAGTCTAGAAATGGGTGTATAGAGATGAGCTGTGCTGAAATGGCTTAACTGGGTGGACTCAGGAGGTCAGAGTCGAGGTTCTGCATCTCTTGGTTGAGGTGCGGTCTACCTGATCGAGATGTGGCTGCCCGCCTAGGATGTTACATGGTATCGGCAATGATGTGTTGTGGTCAGCCTAAGTATTCATAGAAGGTTGACTAATGTGTAAGTGATCATGCAATGTAGGCCAATGTGAGATGCAGTGCTTGGCATAGGTGTGAGGTTTGGACAAGAGTGGGTCTCGATGACCACACTTAGAGAATAATAAAGTCTGAAAATCTGGGTTTCCTCTTGAAGAACATGAAGAACATGAACATACAGAACATGAAGGACATGAATGCTAAATTCAAAATCTGAGATTTCATGATATTAGTTCGAAACATGACCTAGGTACCCATACTTGAAGATTTCATGAGAACAAACACAAAAACATAGGACTTGGTATAAACCTTTCGATCAAAATATGGTTATTCTTCAAGAACACAAAAACACCACATTTCTTTCTAAAACAAAATTTTAAATTAATGCATGGCTCATGAATCATGCTAGGTTATGCAATGTGATCATATTAATATAAAGAACAACAAAAATAAATCAAGAATCTAACCTCAAAGCACAAATCAAATGGTTCAAGGTCTAAGAATCAAGCTTGTAAAATCTAACTTCCTCCAAGAACTTCTTCTTCCTTTTCCTAGAGCTTCTCTCTTTTTCTAGAGAAAAATATGACAAATGATATGGGTTTCTCAACTGCTACTGATTAATACTCACTACTAGGACACGTGGCATCATCTGGTCAAATCTCCTCAAAAAGGTGTCTGAATGAAAAGACAAGAGTAAGTCAAAGTGCATACAACAAGTAAGGTGGCATGGATACTCTAGCAAGACAAGGATCCTGGATCAAAATATAGGCTTTAGACAAGTGAAAGTTAGGTGAGGTCTTCCTGACCTCGGCTAAGAGGGGTAATACTTGGCCTAGGTTGCACAAGTCGTGGAACAAGGTTGTTCAAGTCGTGGAACAAGGTTGTTAGGTGTTGGTTAAGGTGCACAACTCGGAAAGAAGGTTCAAGGATCAAAGATCTCGAATGCCTAGGTGATGCACACCTCGGCCTAGGTGTAAGAGGTTCAAAGGTGTGATCTTGGTTTGAGGTAGCAAAGGTAAATAACAGGTTCAACACACCAAGCATAGAACAAACTGGTATCTTATACTTAGGCAAAAATACAATAGCATCAAAACAAGAAAAGAACCCTTACTTAGACAAAATATCAAAGTTTGCAAGATGCAAGTCTAACAAACCAAAATCATTTAAATTCTTATGAATATGACTAAGACAAAATGAGGGTTGTTATAAATTAATTGCACAATTACACAATTTTATTCAATAGTTCATCTCTTAATATAAATTTATTGAACTCACTATTGCATACTATTGGTGTAAGAATGCATTAATATCAATGTGTAATATATTTTTATACATTAAGAGTTACTGAGTCTCATTTCTTGTGCCACGAATATCTCGCATGATGAAAAATATAAAATTAGCCATTAGTATATTTTACTTTATGTAGAAAATGTGAAATAGTTTTTTTAAGAAAATGGAGTGACCTTGTAGCTTAATATTTCAATTGATATCGGAATTTTATAATTATTTTCACGATGTTTATAAATCCATGCTTATAAGTGTTTGCAGAGTCACTTTCATGAAATTGTCAAGTTACATAATTTATTATGGCATCTGTAAGTAATCAGCATATAACAAAACTTGATCAAAACTTTTTATTTGATGTACTTACTTTCTGTATCGTTGAGTTGCTATGATAATATTTTGACATCATTTAATGATTTCCTTATAATTTGACTAAAATGTGTGCTTGAGGTACATTGTTTTCTTGAAGTTGACAATAGATAGGACAATTCCTGTTTCAGCTGGTCTAACTTTACTTGGAGAGCATGTTCCAATAGATCGTCTATAGTTTTTGTTTCACTATATTCTTATTTTTCTTGTTGCTCACCATTATAACTCATTATAATAAAAATATTTTGATGAGTAAGAGTTTGAGACAATATCATATTATTATGAATTTCAAAATCTATTTTCCCTCAATAATGTGATATTTTCTGTGAGTGGAAAAAAAATACAATTATTGTTGTGATGGAGGTGTTTTGCAAAGCCTTGATTTGTTATTGAAAGTACTTATTGTGAACACTTGTTTGTATGACGTGTACGTCTGTGACGCCCCAAAATTTGAGGACATCATAATAAAATTTAGAACTTAAAATCAATTTTCTTAATTAAGAGCTCCTCATCAATGTTGCCACCAAGTTTACCAGCATCCATTAATTAACAACCCAGAAGTTAAAAGTTCTTAAATTACAACTTCAATAAAACTTAAAACTTAGTCTTAGTACATAAAAAAATAACACAAATATAAAAAGAAAACTAAAGAAAAACTAGAAAACTTAGAAAAATGGTTCATGGAACTTGGGCACTCTTCAAGCTAACCAAGGCTGAATGTCGCCTTATAAGGCCTCGGTATTTCCTTCGATTTCTTTGATACCTGGCATAAAACGCCAGGGCAATGGGAATGCCAATGAGCGACGAGCTCAATAAGATACTACAACCCCAAAAATGCCCACCCCGATAATAATACTCATAATTAATGAATAATGTGTAGTAACAGAATAACAAGTAGCATTTAATACGCATAACAGGAATGCTATCAGTTGAAATAATAACAATAGATAATAAAACAATGGCAAACGGAAACAGCAATTCATCATAAGAAAAATGTCAACTTTTCTTTTAAATCTACATAGGTTTAGTTTATCAGGTAAGTCTAAGTAACTCCCTGCGGAGCACTATTTCCACTCAACCATTAAGTAATGGCCACGGACAATTCTGACTCCCCCCTTGGTCAAATATTCAAATGTTACTTGCTATAACTACCAATGATGCCCACGCACCAGGGTTTCGTACCCGAGTCGTGACATCATAGTCTTCCCTAAGGAAACGGTCTATGTTGTGACACTCACACCACCAACCTTATATCGCTTACACCAATAAGAGCTTAAATACCTTCCCGTGCCATGTTAGGATTCACAAGTCACTTACGCAAGATTCTAAACCGGGCTCACCCTATCACTTTTAAATTTTAATGTATCATCGGTTCAATTTCGTGTTTCTTTACTTCGCCGAATTCACATTTTCATGCATGTGCGAGTTTTAGTTTAAAAACCACAGTTACATAATGTTTATATAGCACAAGACAATCATGTATGGAAACCAAAATAAATATGATAGAATGTCTTAGGAATCATCATAAAATTTCTCAGGAATTCACACACTTCTTTTTTCAGCACTGTATGGTCAGACCCAAAAAAAAAAAAAAAAAATGAAACCCATAACAAGCGAAGTTAAACTATTACAATATTTTATTCGGTGCTAGTTCATCGAGTTAGGAAATTATTTCGAGAAGAATACCAGGGATAAAAACTATTTTAAAATGGAGAAATAAAATTTGGAGAAAAATTGGTTTTTCTGGGACAGTGAGTTACAGTAACTTCCAACATAGGTGATCTGTGTTTAAAAAATAGAAAGGGGCCTCAAACGGTGTCAAAAAGAGGTATGGTTAGAACGGCTTGCTAGATATTTGAGTTTAGAACATTTTTCCAGAAGAGTTTGAAGACTGAAAACCAATGGAAGATAGTCAAATAATATTTCTAAGAAAACTGGACAGATTCTATCGCATTTTAGTAAAACTACAATTTCTCCTTTTAGACTTGTCCATTTTTTATGAAATTGGAGGAAAATGAAAGATAACTCTTATATCTAACTAACCCAAGTGGTCGTATAGAAAAATACCATTTGCAGAGAAAATAGGACCTGTTTGAAGTCACTATTTCTGCTATGTAGTGAACAACACTTAGGACAAATATTTATTTCGGTAAGAAAATGGTGTCCAATGATTTTATAAAAATTTACATGTGCATTACGCGTATAAACACCTATATATATACCCCAGTACCAACATATTTTGACCCAAGTTTATTTTCAATTATTTAGAGCATTTACCTCCAATAAAATTTGAAATAGTGAAGGAAATATAAGTTTTGAGTAAAAATGAACCAAATCCTATCTCATTTTACCCATCCAAGATTATTCAAACAATGGAGAATATTTAAACACATAAGAGATAAAATCAGTAGCTAAACCATCTAATCTATGTTTACAAGAAGAACATAAATCAATAATATAAGATTGTCATTCTATTAAAATATAAATATGCATTGAGCTATTCGTTTATGTGTGTATTAACTATGAACACTCTTGCATATTTTTAATATATAAGATTTAGTTAAAGAAAAAAATATCTAAGGGAGGATAGAGATTGAGATTTCTTACCTCAAGAGCTTTTACAAACAATTCTCAAAACTAGTTTTGAATTAGTAACCATCAAGCACCCTCTCTTCTTCCTCTCTTTTTCTTTTCTTTTCTGCTCTTCCTCTCTTTATTTTGTTCTTCTCCTCCGCCATGTATAGTAGAATGGCTGGGTTGAATAGTGTCCTTATTTCTAAGAGTGTGGAGCGCCCTTCTTTTTTTTTATTAATTAATATATTTTTTTCTTTTCTTCTTGACTTGGGAATATTACCCTACAATGTTTGGTTAGGGTGTGGCTGTAAGCATGCTAGCATGCATTGGTACGCTTGCTCAGCAACCTCCTTGGGAAGATGGGGCCGATATTTTTGCCTAAAATTTGACTTTGCATTTGTTTTTTTTGGTTGTGTGTGTAAAGATAAAAATCAATAGAATATATACACTAATCACTAGATATTTTGCTCCGTACTAATCCTGATTAATTTAGTTATTATTTATTTAAACTCATTTAGTTTCCACAACTGTTATCTAGATACAAAAATTTAATCACAATAGATAAATAATTTATTTAAAGGAATTTAATATTGGTACTAATTATGGTGCTATAAACATTATAATTTAATAATTACTATTAATTGACTTAATATTATTGTGTGTGGTGATTTTCCGACCAACACTGCCGCTTAGTAACCAGCTGGAGAGCAATGGCAGAATAGATGGCACCTGACTGACCTGCAAACAGAAATATAGAATCCCGCGGTGGTTTCGACCACCCGGGAGCACTCCGACCGATCAAGTCAATATATCTCTCAAAGATAAATCAAGTACTAAACTCACAAGCTTGAGTATCAAAAGCATACCTTAGACCCATGGGGGTGCCTCTCTTTTATAGCCAATACAATCCTAGTCCAAGGGAGCCTGGCCCTAATGGACTTAGATTACTGCTAATCTGGGACTCCCAGTGGGATTAGGATAAACTCTCTAAGAGTCTTATCTTTACCCAAACCGAAGTCTTCTCGCCAATCTAGGACTCTTGTCCATATCCAAGTTGAGTTCCCTCATCATTCTAGGACTCTTGTCCCTTATTCGTTAATCTCGGATTCCGATATCTTCGAAGGCAGCCTCGGCCTAGCCGAGATGACCTCGGCACAACGACCAAGATCACGTGGCACCTCGCTGACACGTCGGCGTCACCTTGTCACGTGTTGTACTCAGAAAATATATCCCCACACAGCTGCCCCCTAGGTTCTATTACCGGCAATTCTGAGGTGATGGAACCTACACTGTTCGTTCAACTGTGCCCCTCT
The DNA here is from genome assembly GCF_004153795.1 of Camellia sinensis. Lineage (NCBI taxonomy): Eukaryota > Viridiplantae > Streptophyta > Magnoliopsida > Ericales > Theaceae > Camellia > Camellia sinensis. Next base: position 217,519 of record NW_021024731.1, on the reverse strand, counting down.
GTTCCGAGATCATACTCGCCGACCTCAAAGTTCCCTGGACTTCGCTGTCACTGATGTCAAGAATCAAGTTTCATGCTTTCCAAGCTGCTTGAAATCGCACCTCCTAGCCGAGGTTCTGGTTCCATTAATTCGAAAATTCCAAGAGTTTTTGGAACTGCTCCACTCAGACACTCTCTGGTGCAGTTCCCGATTTCCAGTCACTTATTTGACTCCGGCGATTTTCATATCGGCGTTCATTTCACTTTTGTAGGTTCATAAACTCTTTTATTAAGCTCAATCTTCATAACTCTTTTGAATCCGTTTACTTGCCCTCTGTTGTCTTTCTATTTTCGACCTGTCTTCAAGTTTTTGATTTATTGCTAAAAATGCCTGGAACTGTTATTTGTCATATCCGCTTTTCTGTTGCTAGCATCATGTCTGGTTCATTACTTTCTTATTTTTCACATACTTTACTTAGTGCCTGTGCACTTGGCTTTATTCTTGAACTTTGTCGTCTTCTGACTATTTTTCTTTTTCTCATTTAATCCTCTGGCTTTCTTCTCTTTCTAGCTCTTTTGCTTAAATCCGTCATTTGTTCCAAGCTTCACGCTTCTACAACTGTCTTCGTTCCTCTCCTTCGATGAAGCTTACTCATTCTGTCATTGTCATCAGATTTCGGCAATTCTTATTCCGGCTTCCCTCTTTCTGGTAAAGCCACTAGTTCCTCCCTGGTTTTATTTCTGTTGCTTTCACAGAAGCGCTGCTTTATTGTTAATCACCATTGTGTTTTTACCTCGTTGTTTCCAAATCATCTTTTTGAATACACACTATTCACACATCTGTTGATTTCTACCACTGTTTCTTGGTTTGACATACTTGTGCAATCTTTTTGTTCTTGATTTCTTGATACCTTCATCATCATTCTTGATTACGAATTACATTCATGTTTCTTCTTCTGTGTCTTTTTCCAGACTTCAAACCCCGAGGTGCCAATCGCCGAGAAGAGCCTTGATCAAACTCTTCAGGAGATCGAGGCTGAAGCTCGTGGCCGAGAAGGCTACTGAAGAAGTCTTCCAATTGTCTTCTAAATATCCTGCCATTGATTACCGAGTAGTTTTGTTTTCAATTCTTTCTTCTTCTTCGCCTAAGCCTGAGCCGAGAAGAAAGAAGCGTTCTTCGTCGCCCTCTTGGACGAGGATTTTCTTTAGTGTCTCTTCACTTTTTTTGGCTGGCTCTTTGCGAATATGCTAGACCTCCATGTCCTCGTCTTCACCCTGCCTTCCCTAGTTCCTGAATGTTTTGCAGGTAGTTTCATTGCTGCCATGGAGCAATTATTTGCCTGCAGTTGGTCTCTTCTGACTTCTTCAATCCCATGTTCTGTGGGGAACCGCAATAGTTGATGGCAAAGTTGAGGGGAACTACCCCCATTGCATGCGAACCATAGCCTTCCCGAGATGATGTTGTAAGGTGAAGGCGTGTCAATCATCGTATGAATTCTGTTCTTGATCTTTTCTAACTGCTTGCATGATTCTATACTTAGAAATATTTTGCATGTCTTTCCATACTTTGCCTCCTTTTATGCAACCTTCTCGAGGTTATAATAACCTCGGGTATAAAAAACTTTTACTTCGGCAGATACTGACCTGCAAACTTTTCATAAATTCTAACCAAGTGCGCAAACATATACTACTCAATTGTTAACTTTGCAAACTTTTTTCTCAGTTTCAACAAGTGTTTAACGGTTGATCCAGTCTAGCCTACTTGTAAATTGCTAACAAAATTTCAACAAGAATCTATGTGTAACAGGGATCACAAAGTTATCATAAACAAGTGTTAAACAATAATCTATTTGTAAATTGCTACGAATCTCAACAAGTGTGTAGATATACTTAGCTCTTTCCTCAAACCGTAAATTGCTGCAAATTTCAACAGATGATTACATGTCGGCTTAACATTATCTTGTAAATTGCTACAAATTTCAACAAGTGTTGAGCATCTTCTTTGGTTGGACCAACCTGTAGATTGCTACAAGGGTGCAAAACTATACCTCGGCTTCAATTCGACTTGTAAATTGCTACCAAATTTCAACAAGTGAAGAGAAACAGTAAATCTCGGCTTAACTTCAACTTGTAAATTGCTACAAATTTCAACAAGTGAAGAAAGGAATCAGCTTAACTCCAACTTGTAAATTGCTACAATTTCAACAAGTGAAGATAAGGAATCAGCTTAATTCCAACTTGTAAATTGCTACATTTCAACAAGTGAATTAAGGAATCGCTTAATTCCAACTTGTAAATTGCTACAAATTTCAACAAGTGAATTAAGGAATCAGCTTAATTCCAACTTGTAAAATTGCTACAACATTTCACCAAGTGATTAAGGAATCACCTTAATTCCAACTTGTAAATTGCTACAAATTTCAACAAGTGAATTAAGGAATAATCTCGGCTTAACTTCGACTTGTAAATTGCTACAAATTTCAACAATGAAGTAAGGAACCATCTCGGCTTAACTTCAGTTAAGCATCGTCTCGGTTTCACTTCGGTTAAACATCATCTGGGCTTAAACTCAGTTAAGCATCATCTTGGCTTAACTTCGGTTAAGCATTATCTCGGCTAACTTCGGTTAAGCATTATCTCGGCTTAACTTCTGCTAAGCATCATCTCGTCTTAACTTCGGTTAAGCATCGTCTCGGTTTAACTCTGTTAAGCATAATTTGGTTTAAACTAAACTTGTAAATTGCTACAAATTTCAACAAAGTGGTAAACGCATCTCTCTTCTCTACGGCCCCCCAAGTGTGAACTTAAAATCACTTGGGTTCTCATCATACATGTAGTCTTCAACCTTGTCGCCGAGGTTTAATTCAAGCCGAGGCTTGCCAGGCCTTGGTTTCTCTATTGATCTTACTTGGCTCCAACCTGAGTTTGATTTTCGGCCTCGCATCGGGAGCCGTTTCTCTTTCTTGTTCCGACGCTTTGTTCCTGACATGTCCTCCTCGCCCTAACATACTTCTCAATTCTGACCATCTTTAGTCTGATCTTGTGTGATTCCTTTTTATTCCTTCTGGGATCTAGATCTGCTCATTGTGCTCTCTCTTCTCGGAGTCAGGTGCCGAGATCTTATCTTCTGGAAATCTTGGATCTGCTCACTCAGGTTGAGCTCTCTTTTCTCGGACCAACTCATCTAGGGCCGAGATCATGTCTTCTGGGATCCGGGATCTGGAATTCGGGTCTGCTCACTAGGTTGAGCTCTCGTCTCTCCAGGCCCTACTTGTCTAGGCGAGATCATGTCTTCTCGGATTCGGGATCCAGGATCTGAAATCCGGGATCTGCTACACTCAGGATGAGTTCTTCTATACTT
>NW_021024731.1:193725-214155 GCF_004153795.1 Camellia sinensis | reverse complement strand
TTCCCCTTTGGACTTGCTTGCAGGTCATTTGACGGAATCATCACCCTGAACCGGAACTTGAAGAGCCTGGACCAGCCTGACCCATCCACACAGGACGGACTGTATCATCAGTTGGCGCCGTCTGTGGGAACCTTGTGGTTTATTCGTGCGCTAGTTGTGTTCGCTATTGCCGGAGCCCTCCTTTCTCACTATTACCTTTTTTCCTCTCACCCGTCCAGGTGTATGGTCACGACTAGAAACGCTGAGCATTTGAATAACGCTGCTGACCACCAACCCGACCCTCCCAATCCAAACAACCCGTCACAGTATTTCATCTAGCTTACCAACAGCATTAACCGCATGGCCGAGCAAAACCAAGCCCTGATAAATGCTCTACTCCAAAGAAACCTTCCTATGCTCTTCCACCACCTCCAGATATTCCCCCCACTCTTCTTTGTTTTTTCGTTTTTAATTTCTACTTGTGTTACTCAAGCTTGTTAACAAAGAGTAGTATTTGTTTTCAACTTAATTTGTGATTTTATTTTGGATATACAGTTGGACAAAAGTCAAGGGAGGAAATATTTCTCGGAGACCCGTTTTGGATTTTGTAGATGGCCTTCATATCAAAATCACAGAAAAGAGCAACTGAATGGGATAATATTTCAGAGAAGCAAAAACCAGTTCTGCTTTATAGCCTTACGTGCACTATTTTTTCTTGGTTACTTTGTTTTAGTTTTTTCGTTATGTAATTCATACTGTTATGTTGTTCAAAACTACATACTGTTCTGAAATGGCTACCCCATGTTTGTGATATGTATGTATACTTTTCATTAATAAAGTTTTTTTTTTTTTACTGATAAAAATAAATAAATATGTAAACTACGCTCTATGCATAAACAATATTGCTTTCCTTTGTACTTCGGTAAAAAAAATTCTGAATACTTTCCTTAACCATTGGATGAACACTATAGTTTGCTGTAATTCCTCTTGTTGTTCGGCTTCATTGAGCAATTAAATTTACAAATAACGAAAATCTCTATCTGTTTCCCTGGGATTTTTTTTCTTCTTCTTTTGTACGACCTCATCATGATAGTACTCCGAAAATGTTGAATAATTTTCCAACATGAAAAATACTATTAACTACTACATGAGGAAGTTTCTCACCCTACAAACTCTTGGGAATGAGATATCAAATGTCTCAATTAGTGAATATTTAAATCTTTAATTATTTAATTTTATAGAAACTAATTACAGAACCTTCATGTGGACGTGGAGTCCACAAAATTTGAGATATAATTGATATTAACCTTTTTAAAAATGAGAATTGCAAATCAATAAAAAAATAAAATAAATTGGAAGTTAATGTAAAAATATGTACATGTAAGTAGAATTTGTATTATGGTACAAGTAAAATTACAAATTTTAATTGCACCATAGCACAAGAGTACTTACATTACATCTTCATACCAACTAACCAACCAAATCAAGTCTTAAGTCTCATCAAATGAGATCGGTTACATAAATCATTTTTCTCCACTCGACTCTATCAAAGGTCATTGCGTTAGTAAAATTTAGGAGATTCATATGTCTATTTACTACATTACCCCATATCAATTTAGGTCTACCCTTCCCCTAACATTTTCATTTACCGTTACTGTACTGCCTCTGTTAGTTTTCATTGTATATGACCAAACCATCTCAATCTATTCTCTCTCAACTTATCTTTTATCGGTACTATTCTTATATATTCTTGAATACATTCATTCCTAACTCTATCTTTTCTAATCTTATTATACATCCACCTTAGTATACTCATTTCAGCAACACTCATATTATCTAAATGTTGTTACTTAGTTTCTTAATATCTCGTCCTATACAACATCACTGGTCTAATAGCCATTCTATAAAACTTGTCAGTAATAGCACTTACACCCTCACTACCGGCAATTGTGTGATGTGCAACTGCGATGCTTCAAACAATTGGACGTAAGTGTCCCATTACCGATAATTTTAAGTGTACAAAATTTGATCATAGATCTAGGCACAATTGTGATCGAATTTTGTGCACACGTAGAAGAACTAATCTCATTACTTGTAAACTTAATTTCTCGTCTTTGTTAACTTGTCATTTCTTCCAAAATATGATAATACGTCATTTTTTTCTTGCTCATGTCATGTCCTCAGATTACAATGTAAGTCGTCCCAACTTAATTCATCCATCTGGACAACTTGCCCTTCTATGCAATGCCAAGGTGTAGAAAATTCACACCTGGGAAACACCACATCTTCGGGTTGTAATCGCACGACTTGTGCCTATGCCGATTACACTAACCAAACCAGCCTAACAATCCTTGCCCAAGACTTCACTTGTCTAGGTAACTCTACTATTCCTCATGTGAGGTGATGCACCATTCTAATTTAGAAATTATATTCTATAAATGTGGAATTATAATGACTTCTTGTTGTTGTTGCTGCTGAACAGTTTCAAATAATAACAATGCTTCAAGTTCAATTTGCAAGGTTGGAGTTGGAGCTTCATTCTCATCCTTGTCCAATTGGTGTTGCTCTTTCATCATTTTATTCATTGAAAACGAAATTACTGTTTTTCCTTCCCCTTAAATGTCTCTTTTTGGCCATCCCCCCCACACCCAATGGTGATAGACACTACAACAAAATTGACTTTTTACGGCACCACATCAACGACATATAATGAATGCAGGCTGTAATTTCTCACTTTTACGACTTATTTTTTTTGCATGTCGTAAATAATATACTAACCACGGCGCGTCTATTGTGCATGTCGTTAATAGTAAAAATGATAATTTTTTTACGACTTGTAATATTAATTATAAATAATAAAATTTTATATAATATACATATGATATACCGTTAATACATTAATTATATACGACATGCGTATACCGGTCGTTAAAAATAAATCACCTTTTACGGCTTATCATGTGTGTCGTGAATAGTATGCCCAAAAAATTTGAGGCGCCAAAACCCAATATTGTGGCGCCACTTATCCCCAAAAAAAAATAAAAAAAAATAAACGCTTTGGTTTCTGAAAAATGAAAAAACAGAGTTTCTAAGAAGAGAGGGAGAAGAAAGACGTATACAGGTGAAGGGGAAATGGTTCTTCAAACACTTGGTCTTCAATCAATTGAATCGGTGGAGATCGAGACGCATGGCAGTCCATTGACGCAGTCCGCTTCCTTCCTCAACAAAGCAATCACGCTTTCCATTGAATCAATTTGTAATCTGCTTCGACTATTTCGACTTGGACTTGGCTTCAATTTCTAATTGTTTATCTATTCTATTTGCGTAGGCCCTTTCGAGGTTCTTCAAAGCCACACGTTGGTAAGGCATTCTTTCTTCTCTTCCTTCTTCCTAAAACCCTTGTTTCGTCTCTCTCTCTCTCTCTCTCTCTCTCGGTATATGTATATATATATTTTTATATACCCCTTATCCCTTCCCTTCTCTGTTTTTCTCCTCTCCTCTTCTCTCTATACATACATACATACACCTATATCTATCTACATTTTTGGGGTTTTTGCTCTCTGCCATTTTCACTTTTTTTTTTTGGTTTTGATTTTGGTTTTGATTTGTTTGTGGATTGTTGTTTATTGAGTATGATGTGTATTTCGGTATCTATATTTTTGGGGCATTACTGTATGATTATTGGATATTCCATTGGCTTCCATGTTTATAAATTCATTCAAAATAAAGGATGAATGTGGATTTAAGATAATATTAACCAGATCCATAGAAATTGGGGCATTATAGTGGTACATAAAACAGAAATTGTTCACAGCACTTCGTTTCTTCCAAACGTTCTGTTTTTCTGCGTTTTGATTCCTCGCTTACTAATTTCTCAACAAGCTGTCCCTCATTTTCGTCAGCAGCCAATCTTTTCCTTTTTTTGGAGCTCTTTTCTAGAAAAGTGGATGCTTTGATTACAGTTATCAATTGTCTCTTGTAATATCTGTGGAGTGGTTACTATAAGTTTCATAGTGGGACACAACATTATTAGCTTGTAGCTGTTGCTGTGGATTCTCACAATTAAAGATTTGTTATCTAAAATTAACTAGAAAAACTATCTATCAGTTACTTGTTTTAGAATATGTGCGTGGCAAAGCCAGGGTTGTGTAGGCTTCTTTCCTGTACTTGACCGAAGGAGTTCTACTGCAGTCATGGGATTAGGTTTCTTTCTTGTACTTGACTGAAGTTGTTCTAATGCAGTTGTGGTCTTCTAGTAATCAAGGGACATGATAGTTTTTTTCGATTGCAATGGCAATAGGTTTCTGTGGTGTAAGTTTTTCATTCTATCACTCAAGTTCTTTGTTATGCATATTGTACTCGTACAATGCAACATTCATTTTTCTCCCGATATAGAATATGTTGAATTTGAGAAGGTCCAATCTGATTGACCTATGTGGTGGATTGCTGCCAAGCTAGCAGATTTTCTGTTGATTTATTGTTTTAAGTCAAACTTCACAACTTGAGTTTTATCATAAGGTACAGCATTGTTAGCTTGCATGTTAAAGCGTGACTCTCTACATGTGTATAGACTCGTTTGCTTCTCTTGTCTCTCTCATCTATTATCTATAATTCATATTACAGCTTCCTTCTGTGTATTTGGTTTAGTGAGGTTGTCCAAGATTGGTGAATCTCCTGCTTATGCGTGTGAAGGCCTCTCTTTTTTTCTGCACAGAAGATGTAATGAGAAAGCAGAATTGGTTCAAAGAAGATAAAGTCAAAGCATTATAATAAGGTAGACACTATGTGATCCCTTTATACGACCTTATTAGCAGAGTTGAAATCATCTGGAATGCATATTGAGATATCTCTTTTTCTGAATGGAGTAAAAGACCCTTTTGGATGTTCGTTTCTTTTGGCTTAGGTGTTGAACAGATTTAGACTACTTTGTATACTTCTTCACTTATAATATTATTATTAATATGGAGCACTGTTCTTTTTCTGCTTTAAATGCCATAAAATCTTTCAAATATTTTGTTTGAAATGCTTCTTTTATAAATTTCATCCTTTTGTTGCGTGTGTTTATTCAATTTATTCTAACTTACCCACATGCTGCGGGTGGCATTATGTTTAACCAAAATAAATAGGTTCATCTTTTTCAGACAATCTTTACCAAGGCAAGTATACAAACTACTTATAGTTAGTCGTAGTGAAGAGGCACTCAATTCATTTCTAGTGAGAAGATCTTGGTTTAGTGAAACCAGTTTTAGATTAATCTCGTTAGATAGTAAAAAGTCCCAATGTTGTTGATTTTCTGTAATGGTGACTGGATTAAGGGTCCTCTACTTAATCACAAGTAGTCATAGAAACTCCTTGCTTTATGCAAGCATAGAATGATAAATCAATTTAATGTTGCCAGAGATCCTTAGATATTTCTTGAACAAGGTCTGGATATATATATATATTGTGTGGTGGGAGTAGTTGGAATTATATGATCTAGATATAAAATGTTTGGTACTGTGTTAATATGTTGGATTTTGCCAAGAGAAACCAGTTGATAGTCTTTGCTAGTCAAATGTTGACATAAAAGAAGAGAACTTGGTGCCTTGGCCATTCTTTAAGATTGGTGCTTAGGCACCTAGTTACATTAGGTTGGACTCACCCCTGCTATGTTGAAAGTGCACAACTAAGAGTAGGATATGCTCATCTACCAAAAATTTTAGGATTTGTTAAAATAGTTTAATTGACTAGTGTAAAAGCAAAATACACGTCTTTACCAAGCCCAAACTTGGATCTCTCTCTCTCTCTTTCTCTGTGTGTGTGTGTGTGTGATATCTGTATGGGTGTGTATTTTACTCATGGGCTATGACCCCCTCTCGCCCCTATCTACATGAGTTTTCCCTTGATTGACGATCAAACAAGGCACATTATCTGTTTTTTTTTTGTGTGACAATGATCTATGATTGCACCAGTGAGAAGTATTTTCTTTAAGGTATTAGGAAGAAAAGGACGGTCCCAAAGGTTGTGGGTTTAGGCAGCAATACTTGATGGCCGTTAATTTACTTTAGATTTTGTGATAGCAAAATGCATTAAATTCCAGATACCCAGAATTTGCTGTTTTATTCAGCTTTATTGGATTAATTGAGTTGGAGGCATTTCATGCTTGCTTATTAAACTAAGCACACACAATAATGAGACTGTAAGTTTGGCCACTTGTTAGTTGAAACTCCTGTGGACTTGGTGGACTGTGTCTCTTTACAAGCACGTTAGTAATTTTCTTTATACACATATAGGCTGTTTGAAAATTTTCCATTGTTTAATATTTTTTTAGGGGCCTTAGGCTTATCTGGCTTTATCTTCGACTCTTTACTAAATCTTATCTTGCAAAGATATATATTTTTATAAGTTTGAATATCTTCATTTTTTTTCTCTTAATTGCATGATATCATAATAATAGTGCTATGTAGTACTCTGGTAAGCAGTACCTTGATTTTATCACCCTTTGATATTAAATAATAATGAGATTGTTTTAGATTTGTGAACACTACAATAGTAAGAGAACTATTCTTGAAATGGTTAAAAAACAGAAAAATATACAACTACAAGGGGCATGCCCCAGGCCTAACCACAACTATACAACCAGCCGAAAGCAAATAGAGCTAAACCAAACAAAAACAAAAGGAAACCCTACTTAAGACGAGAGAAACCAGAGCTATTAATTGGATGGAGAATAAAAACCAAACAGTTAATAAACTAAGAAATCTCACAACTAAGCATCTTACAATAATAAACCAGAACAAAAACTGATTCTAAAGATATGTTCATGAACCCCATACCAACAATATGTGGGTCATGAACATATTCCATAAACTCAAGAATTGGATTAAAAATAAAGCAAAAGATGTCCCTTACGCAACCCGTAGGGGTAGGCCAAATGATGACACTGAACATAACCACTATTACAAAAATATAGGATGTCCATTAATAAATAAAACTTCCATCACACTTGAGGCGCTTAAAGCAGCCATCACCTTGTGCTGCCATGTTCCAGTCTTCAGTAGATCCTGTCGAAAGATTACAGGTACATGAGTCCCAGAAATTGCAGCAAATAATCAATAGATACTTCAAAACAGTTCGTGCACGCTTGCATAAACTCACAATATAAAAGCTAATTTCAGTTGGCCCTCTTATCAGATTCTCACACCACTCAAACATTCTCTCTTTCGAGTACCCTGCCAAGTGAGAAAATGGCAAAAGCACTTCGGAACACTCCATGTATTCAATATATGATCTCACTTCTCTCAACCCACAAGAAATACTCTCACAGCATGCATGTACTATCCTGTCCAGACAACCTGCATGCATAACAATAAGCAATAATAGAAAATTGTTAGCCACACACATTATGGTCATTGCTTTGGGATGGGTAATTTATGCTCACAAGCTCTCAACACTCAAAAAGGCTAACACTTAGCTCACAATAGACCAGCATCCAGCTCATAAATTCTGCAAAATGAGCAAACAAATAAGATAAACCCTCAGTTTCTGCTCACTGCCACTCGACCCACTTGTACTGAACTCCTATCACTCAGCTGGTGCTGTGTTGTCTTCAGAATTGAGGATGGAATCCTCTAAGTTTGCAGGAACCGTCACTAGAGTGCCTAGCAATGTTAGTCATCGACATCACACGAAAATCTTATCATATCCACAATACATTTAAGAACAATCACCTCAGGAACCATTTCTTTTCTAAAAACTCTATCATTTCTAGCAATCCATACTTGATATACAGTGCAAGTAAAAGCCAATTTAATAATAACAGCTTTAATTGATTTCCCTTTAGCAGATAAAGCCACATACTTAGTAACATCAGGCCACTGTACAACAGGCCAAGAGACATTAAGCTTGGTTAGAATGCTGGACCAGATTCTAGGTGAGAAGGGACAATCAAAGAAGAGATGGTTATGGTTTTCACAAGGGTCCTTGCAAAACACACAATCAGCAGATTGAGAAATGCCAAACATCTTTAATCTGTCCCCAGAGTTCAACCTACCTAAGATATCCATCCAAGTCACAAAACTAGCTTTAGGAATGTTGAGACCTTTCAAAATAGGTTTCAACATTTTCAGTTTTTGACAGACTCTGAACATAGGAGAACCCTTAGGCCATGTTTGTTTGGGTGGACATGAGCTTGGGATTGGACTAATAGTCCAATAAAATTATTAATCCGATGTTTGGTTAAACAATTGATGTAAGGACTAATTATTTTAAACTTGACTATTAGTTAAGATAGGATATATAATCCAACGAATTCGTAGTCCTAGGACTATTAGTCATGGGAATGTTAATCCAGTCCGCCCAAACAAACATAGCCTTAATGTATTGCCTCCAAACCTTCTTAACCTCAGGAAGAAACTCCTCATGATCAGCCCAAAAATAAAAAAATTTAAAGGGTTTTTAGAGCTGAATGATCAGACACTCCAGAAGGTAAAAAGTTAGCAAAAAAGTTGGGAAAGGACTCCAACCATTTCTCATTAACCAAAACTCTATCTAACTTGGAGGATATAAACTCGCCCTCACCTCTTTTGCTAGCCCAGGTAAATTGACAACCTTTGTAAGACAAATCATCCATTTAAGAATTCAGAATAGCAACATTAAAACATTCTTTTGAACTATCCCAAGAGAGTTACCCCCCAGTTTCTCATGCGAGAATCTAACAGCATTAAAATCACCCAAGCAGACCAAAGGGAAGCTAGAATGACTTTTGGCAATAGTACAAATATCAGTAAATAGAGGGACTCTCAAGACATGTTTATTTACAACGTAAACAAAAATAGCAAAAAAACTAAAATCCCCTTCAAGCACATATTTACAGATCTGATCGGAGAGATAGCAGATCTGAGAATAAGATCTACGTCTCTAGATCGTTAAACTCACGACCCATCTCGATTATATGAACCGGTAATTGCCTGGAGACATTGACATTGCACTAGAAACCCTAGACAAAATGCAATCGCTATGAACGAGAAAAGCTTTCCATGTATCCCATTGCATGGACTAGAAAGAGCAAGAGACCACAAACGAAGAGACAGAACACAAAACAAAAGCAAAAATGCAAGAAATAAGCTAGATTTGGGGAAAAAATGCAAGTGAATCTACAAACATCAACCAAAAATATATTCCAAATCGTTGTTTTAACCATGAGATTTTACAGATCTTGAGTGAACTTAGCAAATCTAGGTTAGAAAACCCTTACCTTGAGCCCTAGATCGATTTAGATCAGAAGGATTCAAACAATCTCGAAGATATACGCTCAGGTCAGGAGGGAGAACAAGATTTTCTAGATCAAAATCACCAAAAATCGATGGAAATCAAAGAACCAGCCCTCTCTCTCTCTCTCTCTCTCTCAAGTCGCGTCTCTGTTCTATCGATTGAAATCGAAAAGCATATCTAGATATTTGTAAAAGGGCAAAAAAAATCCCCTATTTCACATACACAAAACTGTGCCGTTTCACTGGCACAAATGTTACCCTCCGTTTCATACCATGTTATACCACCGTTTGCCAATAAACTAGTATAGCATAATCGGGAATTTAAAAGATTTGTTCATAGATTGTACGACATTTGTCAAAAACGCCACCAAAAAAACGTGGTTATATCTCCTTTTTCTTGTAGTGTGGAGGTGATATATTCCAGGTTCAAAGGACATTCAACCAATCTTTTTATGTTAATGATGACAATCCGAAATCGCGAGTAACTGTAGGATTCAAGGTTTACAAGCAGCTAATAGCAACTAATAAGTGGGTTGAGATGGATAGCCTGGGTGATGGTGTTCTCTTCCTAGGGTAACAACTATTCTATACACGTTTTAGCTTTTGGGTTTTCCGGGTGCTAGGCTAACTCGATATACTTCATGGATGATATTGTTGGTTCTATCCCTTACATGGGATTTTGCCATCGTTCGGTCATTTCTGATAGTGGAGTCTATAGCTTAGGGGATGGAAACATTCAATGGTTTAATGAGCTAGAAGACGCCTGTTCTTTGTATAGGTCTCCTGCCATTTGGGTTGAGCCGACCTTCCAAGAAAATAATAGTTAAATTAATTTGTCCATAAGATGTATTAATTATTCGCCTTGATTTGTCTTTTCAATTTCCTTTTTCTCCTAATGCGATATTTGATTATTTCATCTTTCGTGTTACGCATATGATCCAAATTATTCTCATGATTTCACATACTTATATTGATTCTTGCGAAATTGTTTTCATGAAGTTCTTGTGGGTTGAAATAATTTTAACCTTGTATGCTTCTACAAGCATGGAATCATGATTACAACTAGTGGACATGTAACATTGAGTCATCTTTTTCTCTAAAATTTGTCATATATGAATTCCTATTTGACATATTTTGGAGGACAACATTGCGACGTCTTAAATAACAAATTTTGAAGGAAAAGATGACTCAATGTTACATGTCCACTAGTTGCAATCATGATTCCATGCTTGTAGAAGCATACAAGGTTAAAATTATTTCAACCCACAAGAACTTCATGAAAACAATTTCGCAAGAATCAATATAAGTATGTGAAATCATGAGAATAATTTGGATCATATGCGTAACAAGAAAGATGAAATAATCAAATATCGCATTGGGAGAAGAAGGAAATTGAAAAGACAAATCAAGGCGAATAATTAATACATCTTATGGACAAATTAATTTCGCTACTATTTTCTTGGAAGGTCGGCTCAACCCAAATGGCAGGAGACCTATACAAAGAACAGGCGTCTTCTAGCTCATTAAACCGTTGAATGTTTCCATCCCCTAAGCTATAGACTCCACTATCAGAAACGACCGAACGATGGCAAAATCCCATGTAAGGGTTAGAACCAACAATATCATCCATGAAGTATATCGAGTTAGCCTAGCACCCGGAAAACCCAAAAGCTAAAACGTGTATAGAATAGTTGTTACCCTAGGAAGAGAACACCATCACCCAGGCTATCCATCTCAACCCACTTATTAGTTGCTATTAGCTGCTTGTAAACCTTGAATCCTACAGTTACTCACGATTTTGGATTGTCATCATTAACATAAAAAGATTGGTTGAATGTCTTTTGAACCTGGAATATATCACCTCCACACTACAAGAAAAAGGAGATATAACCACGTTTTTTTGGTGGCGTTTTTGACAAATGTTGTCAATTCTGTTAACAAATCTTTTAAATTCCCGATTAATCTATAGTTTATTAGCAAACGGTGGGATAACTGGGTATGAAATGGTGGGTACCTGTGAAACGACACAGTTTTGTGTAGGTACAATAAGAGATTTTTTTTTCCCCTTTTATAAAGGTAATTGTACCTAGGGAGTCCAAATCTATCTAGAGATGTTTATCGATTTCTGTTGATTGAACAGAGACGCGACTTAAGAGAGAGAGAGAGAGAGAGAGAGGGTTTTATGTAATTCAACTGTTATTGGGAATTGGTATAACCAAAGGCAGGTACCAAAATTTTCAACTCTTTAGTTTTTATGTAACTGATTGATTGGTTAATTATGTGGGTTTTGTGTTTCTTCCTCTGTTTGTTTGGTTTCTTGATTGATCAAATCTGTGTCAACAATCTTGAGATATTTGGGATTAAATGTTAGCTTAATGTGTCCAGGAGGTAAATGAGATGTGGGCAGGTTTGGGCTATCACAAACGAGCATGATATCTACTAGAGGTGACCTCTTCTTTTGACTCTTGTGTAGCTAGATATTTGTAACACTATTTGATATGAATCTATTTCTTGTTAGAGAATCTACAATTCCTCTACCCAAATCTGCCAATAAATAATCATATACCATTGTTTGGTTGTTTGTTTTACTACTATCAAAACATTTATAAGCTCATTATGAGTTCATTTATTTTATTAAAGGCAGGGCTCTAGTCTGCTGTGATTTGGACTCTAAGCCAATCGCGAAACCAGCACAAAACTAGTTTCTTTTGGGTTTGGACCATAGAGATATCATTGATTGTTAATTACTTGTATTTTATGGTAACAGCTTGACTAGAGGATATTTACTCCATGCAACTGTTTTATGATTGAGGATGGCCCTATTTTGTTAGCTTCTTCAATTGTCTTATACTTGTAACTGTTGGTGACTTTACTTATTGCATTCTATCTATATGTGTAGGCTGTGGCAAGGGCAAATGAATGTTGTTGGTCTAAACAAAGGGATGAGTTTTTGGTGTCTACCTTAAGATACTAAATGTTTTTGGCAAGGCTTGGGAAGAACAATGTGGAGGAAGTATATGCTGCTATATTACATCATATAGCTATTAGGTAGATTTAAGTTATAACAAATCCTCTCATCTTATCCTCTTAGCGACAATTTGGGATCTAATTTCTGTTTAGTTACCGATTGATTTGATGATGATGCGGTGCTGATTTGTTTGAAACCAGACGCGGATCCGTATACATTCATCAATTCCAAAACTGAATTTTTGGTTTTTAATGTTATCTGTAACATTTCTATGCAAATACATGTCTCTAAACCACTAAAGCTCACAAAGTACATGTTTGTTGTTGGTTGCAGTTGGAGCTAGCACCCAGGAGGAGAGAGTCGGATGTAACATGGAGAACACTAGATTATTTCCTATAAATGCAACACTTGAATTATTGCTAAATCTCAAGCAGCAAGGTGTGTCTACTAGCTATTTTTTTCCAAATTAAAGAGCCTATAATTTTGGGATGATAATGAAAGGGTGTTGGAAAGAATGTAAAATCAGCATATAAAGGTTTCCTTTGACTCTCAGTTATTTGCTAAAATTGTACCGGTAAAGACGGGTGAAGATCTTTAAAACTTTTAGAATTTACTTTAAAACTATCGATTTTGATGCAGGGTTGAAATTCTTTACACTCAATGAATACAGCATCCAATTTGTGTTTTATTTCATCTACATGAACTTGCAAATTTCATTGGCTTTTCTAGTAAGCTTCAATTTTTGCAAATGTGAAGACTGCTACTTGGTTTGTTTAGTTATGAAATTAACAAAAACGTTTAATTTTCGATTCTTTTTGGAGATTTTACCTAGGGATGTGAGAATTTAACAATGACACTGACACTGACACAAGGTTTGGATTGCCATCTTTCCCTTAAAATGCTGTAGTTTCTGTTATTGTTCATAGCATGCTTTTCAAGGATTTACTAATGAGATTTAGCAGTTGTGCACATGGTATCCTCTATTTATGCTTCACGCTCATCTATTACCTTTCTTTATAAAGGTGTGTGGTATAACTCTTTCTCTATTTGCCAGATTTTTTTTTTATTATAATTTCTTACCTGTCTAGCCTATTCCATGCTGGTTCATAATTTCTTATCTTTCTAGCTTTTATGGGGCCATTGAATTGTCTTTTTAATTTTGAAAATGTTTTGTTGATGTTTTAAAATTTCTTGATCATTTCTTAATACCTTAAGAAATATTTTTTTCCATGAGTCATCGGTTTTTATACTTATGTGAAGTTTCCTTTGGCATGCAGACAAGAAATGCAACGCGGTTAGTTGCTTCAGCTATTGTCGCGAGTTTAGGTGCCTTAACTCATACATTGGGTACCTTCGTCCCTGTGATAGGAGCAAGTGGATTTGCTACAGCTGCAGCTGCAACTGCTATAGGAACTGTTGTCGGTAGTTTTAGATAATCTCTTAATAGTTGTTGATATGTTTAGAAAATTAAATATGCATAGTTTTGGATGGTTTAAACTTTTTGTACAGTTTAGAACTTAAGGATATAGTTTTCGAATGTTTGGAATGTAAAGACAATTGTTGAATGTTTATAATTTATCGATATAGTTTCTTTGTGATGTTTCAAACAATATTTTGGTGGTTGATTGATGTTTTGTGATGCTTGTTTGTAATATTTGTTAGATTGTATAAAATTGGTCAAATAGAACCTGCTGAATTTTAAAAAAATAATAATAAAAAAATTGCATATTCTACGGCAGGCATAATAAGTCGTTATATTACATATTTTACGGCGCGCAATCAGCGTCGTTATTTGTCTCACTAATTAACGGCGTGCAAAAGTAGTCGTAGAAAAGTAATAACGATGCACAAAATCTACTGTGAAATAGTTTTTAACGACGTAGTATAGCATGTTGTAGAAAAAGTAACGACGTACAAAATCTGTCTTTAAATAGTTTTTAACGGTATACGAAGTATGTTGTTAAAAGTGAATGACTTTCCATGACTGGTCATAATATGGCACGCGTTTGCATGTCGTAAAAGGGTTTTTACGGCGCGCCATTTTTTGTTAATAGTGTTTAAGTTCTGAGGTTGACATTCTGTAAGTGGTCTTGGAAATAGGTTGTGTTCCCGGTGCTACTTCACTAGTGAACTTAATTTTCCTATCAACTAAGTCTTTAGGCAAGTCATTTAGAAATACATCGGAAACTTCACAAGCAACAGAAATGGTTTCTACATTTGAAATATTAGAAACTTTAGTCAAAACACAACATATGTAACCCCTACATCATTTCTTAAGCAGTTTAACAGCTTTCATGGCAGAAATCAAGTATGGGGAAGGAATTACCCTATTCCCGATGAACACAAACTCAAGCAAGCCAGGTGGACGAAATACAACAGATTTATTTACATAGTCAATAGTCGCACAGTACTTTGTCAACTAATCCATGCCTAATATACAATCAAAATGGTCTAAGCTCAAAGGTAACAAGTCAACATATAATGTCATATCACCAATTGTAATATCACATGCCGGATACATATATGCATATACCATAGAATCCCCGGATGGCATAGTTACAGATAATAAATAATTCATGGATTCTAAGGGTCTAGTTAACTTCCGATAAAAGGCATGCGACACGAATGAATATGTAGAACCGGAATCTATCAACACATATGCATTTGGGCACAAATGAAAATTATACCTGACACCACAAACTCAGTGTTCTGCACATCTCCAGGCACTAATGCGAACACCCTCCCTTGTCTCAACATTTCATTCCCAGAGTTATTCCTGACATTGGTTCTGGTATTCGACTTGGCCACCGAAGCAGACCCAGCTGAACTTGTTGCAGGGCAATTGGCGTTGTCGAGCCCAAGTGGACAATCTTTTATCATATGGCCAACTTTGCCACATCGGTAACAGGCACCAGACGCGTGGTGACACATTCCTCTATGCTTTCTTCCACACCCAGGACAGTTTGGAATAGAGCCACTACTCTGACTAGAGCTGCTGGAAGATCTCGTATTTTGTTTCTTATTCATGGCAAATGAACAACCCTTTTTGAAATTGAATCTGGATCTTTACTTTTCCATTATGTGGTTGGTGCCTTGGCTTGTTTTATTGCTGCCAAGGTAGCTTCCGCCATTATTGCTCTATCTAAAACTTCCACATAGGTAGACAGCTTTAAGATGCCTACTCGGTCAAACACTTCCAAATCCAGGCCGCCTTCAAATTTTTGTGCCTTTTTATAGTCAATATCGACCATGTATTGGGGCAAACCGAGCCAACTCCGTGAATTTGGCTTCATACTCGGCCACAGACATCTTACCCCGCTTAAGTTCTTGAAATTCTGACACTTTTCGATCCCTGAAGCATTGAGGAAAGTATTTGTTATAGAATATCTCATTGAATTGAGCCCATGTATCCCCGTTGTTGTTTCGGACCAACAACCACCATCTCCGAGCTTCGTCCTTTAGGGTGTAAGTGGCTAAGAGTACTTTCTGAGTTGTGGAGCACGGAAACACTTCAAATAATTTTTCCATCTCTAGCAACCAAGTTTCTGCCTTTAATGGTTCAATGCCCCCCAAGAAGGTCAGCAGTTTCATTTTCATAAATTCCTGAGTCAGATTGATAATGTCATTGTTATTCGGTTCAACTTGTACCGGCGGAGACGGATGAGGCAAAGGTTGTTGTCTCTGTTGTTGCATTATTACTTCAGTCAAAACTGTAAGCATCTGTTCCATTCTATTCATTCAGGCCTTAGAAGATTCACTTGTATCATTTTCCCTTGCATTCTCCATGTTGCTATAAAGACACCAAGTAATAGTAAACATAGGAATACCCTTGTTCATTTCTTTCAATTTCATTTGTCTAGAGTCAAAGTCAGTTTCCACATGTATAAAGATTACCACACGTTCACATAGGCTGGTGACATGTCTCTAATTCTTTCTAGGACATCCTAATCTCATATAGACTCTTGTGTGCGGTATAACACGTGATTTGATACCACTCTGTCACGACCCAAGCCCGCCTCTATAGGTTTAGCGTTGTATCCAACCAGTAGTTCTTGGATTACCAAAGGCCTCTGAACAAAATGACATATAATCAAGGGGCTGCAGAAGAAAATATACAAAATACAACGCCCATTAAGTTGTGCAGACATACATAGGACAAAATAATTTTAAACTTTATAAGCATACACATGACGTCGCATAGATACAACAATTATACATCACCCCACATACAGATAATTAAAAACAAACTGTTCACAAAACAAGAGAGATCAAAGTTTTGAACTTTCAAAAAGACATGGCCACATGGCTTAACTCGATCCGGAACCTCCTCGAGAGACACAAAGGGTGGCAGTCAAAATGAAATTTTAGGCTATCAACTCTGGCTCTGATCACGTGCCTAGTCACTTACATACATAGTATAAATAGTGAGCGGGAGCCAAATGAATAATAACAGAGTAAAGGGTTTAGATGAATGATGCCCATCACAATTTAATTTCAAGTCTCTTACTGAATAGAAACATAATCATGCTTATATACAGAAACAGAATCATAGTCACATTCTTATCTTGAGTGGTGTATCCATTAGCATTAAGCATATCTCTTTTGTCAAACTTATTAAGATCCACATTGAAACCTCTGGTACCGGTAACATATCTCATACATAAGCCACGATATTGTTTTCCCCGGGCGAGGGCCGGGGCCACGATATTGTTCCTCCGAGTGAGGGCCTCATGACCATAAACCAGAGTATTATGTCCCTTGGGCAAGGGCCTTTGCTAAGGATACCACATAAGCATTTCAAAGAAGTGGATCATCATTCATGTAATCTCATAATAGCCTTTTTTATCATTCGAACACAGTTCATATCATATCATATCATAAAGTTCAGAAAATATTTCATATCGAACATAGTTTTACTGAGTTATTACTCACAGATAGTTATACAGATAGCTTGGCAGCAAACCAATGGATCATCCGCTCATGGCGCGTGACTTACATCAATCGTAACAGATACATACACTGTAACGCATACTTGATTTGTACATAACTCATTTCACTTGCCCTTTGTGTTTCTTCTCCTTATCCTCATTAGGGTGTCCTAATCTTGGCCTAGGAACGCCTAGGATGTAATAAGGATGCCAAAATGTTTTGGAAAACAATTGGTTAAATTCGGAAGACAGGGTCCCCGCTCGAGCTGACACGAAAAATATGAGTGGTCGCTCAAGCATAAATTTCTTCGTTTGAGCGGTCTGTAAACTTGGCAACAGTACTGGTTAAATGAAATTCCTGCTCGACTATCACTCGAGCGGAAGACTGAGTAAAAAGGGACCTCGCTCAAGCGTCACTTTGATCGGTCGAGCAACTTGTAAAATTTTGAAAGACTTCTGGGAGCTCGATTTTCATGCTCGAGCGACACTTTGCTCGCTCGAGCAGACAATGTGAATTCCGGAATTTCCAGAACTGCCTTTAAACTTCAAAACCCAAATTCAAAACCACAAATCATATTCTTTTGGGCCAAAACTCAAGAAAACTTGTCTAAACTTGAAAAATATTGAGAATCAAAGATCATTTCATGAAATCAAAGCCCAAAAGTATGTCAATTGTGCAAAATTCAACTTGAAATGTGAGAACATGAGGTGAACATAACATGCATGCATTCACTTGAGTTCATAGCTCCCAAAACATGATCAAATGAAACACATAAGTCAAAAACATGATGAAGTCCTTGACCAATACCAAAATATGGACATGCATGTGGAAAATCTTGAGGAACAACTTACAAATTTTAGTGAATTGTGCATGCTTGGTTAAATTCTTTGTATATTCATCTTCCTTAGCTTAAATCATGACTTGAATCTTTATATGCTTTTGAATTCTTACATTAGCCATCTTAAATACACAACCAAAGGGTTGAATTCTTACCTTAGTTCTCCAATCTAGCTCCAAATAGTGAATTCACTGAAATCCCATACCAAACCTTTAAATCCAAAGCTAATTCCTTTCACTCTCTAGTGTTTCCTCTGTTTGACCACAACTCTCACTTACTCTCTCTCTCTCTCTCTCTCTCTCTCTACGTTTTTGAGCTCAAAGGATGAGGAAAGGAAGTGTAAAATGTATATAAAATGGTGGTAGTGGCTTTAAGTGGGCTTACTTACGAAAATTAATTAAGTTAAGTTAAGTTAAGAACAACTAAGTGAGATCATTTATTCTAATTATTTGGTTCCAAATCAAATATCAATTGAACCTACTACAAAATTCTAAAAATTCTAACTAACACATAATTTAAGTCAATTTTGCAATCAGATGCCGATAAGGCCTTTGATTTACAGAACATAACAGAAATTCAAACAGATATGTCTACGATGAAAGATAAAAACACAAATAATGCAACACATATGCAATTAATTCAAAATCTGATCTTAATAACTTATTAGGCATATTAAATCATGGATTAACGTTAATCATAGGTTGGAGTTATCACACTCTTAGTGTTTGAAATAAAAGGATTATATAACAATTACTTAAATAATTCAAAAATAAAAGAGAAAACTATAACTCATACGTCAAATAACTAATTCATACTCACAACTCAATCAACTCATTTGTTTACCCTTATTCTATTATTTTAATATGTAGATTATGTGGCCGTTTAAGATTTATTCTATTATTTTAATATGTAGATTATGTGGCCATATAAGATTTAAATATGTAACTCATACTTCCATGCTATTACCTACTTTCTCATTGGTCAAATAGAACCTGCTGAATTTAAAAAAAATAATAATAAAAAAAATACATATTCTACGGTAGGTATAATAAGTCGTTATATTACATATTTTACGGCGCGCAATCAGCGTCATTATTTGTCTCACTAATTAACGGCGTGCAAAAGTAGTCGTAGAAAAGTAATAACGATGCACAAAATCTACTGTTAAATAGTTTTTAACGACGTACTATAGCATGTCGTAGAAAAAGTAATGACGTACAAAATCTGTCTTTAAATAGTTTTTAACGGTATACAAAGTATGTTGTTAAAAGTGAATGACTTTCCATGACTGGTCATAATATGACACGCGTTTGCACGTCGTAAAAGGGTTTTTACGGCGTGCATTGCGCGTCGTAAAAACCATTTTTTGTTATAGCGTTTAAGTTCTGAGGTTGACATTCTGTAAGTGGTCTTGGAAATAGGTTGTGTTCCCGGTGCTACTTCACTAGTGAACTCAATTTCCCTATCAACTAAGTCTCTAGGCAAGTCATTTGGAAATACATCGGAAACTTCACAAGCAAAAGAAATGGTTTCTACATTTGAAATATTAGAAACTTCAGTCAAAACACAACATATGTAACCCTACATCCTTTCTTAAGCAGTTTAACAGCTTTCATGGCAGAAATCAAGTATGGGGAAGGAATTACCCTATTCCCGATGAACACAAACTCAGGCAAGCCAGGTGGACGAAATACAACAAATTTATTTACACGGTCAATAGTCGCACAGTACTTTGTCAACCAATCCATGCCCAATATACAATCAAAATGGTCTAAGCTCAAAGGTAACAAGTCAACATATAATGTCATATCACCAATTGTAATATCACATGTCGGAAACGTATATGCATATACCATAGAATCTCCGGATGGCATAGTTACAGATAATAAATAATTCATGGATTCTAAGGGTCTAGTTAACTTCCGATAAAAGGCATGCGACACGAATGCATATGTAGAACTGGAATCTATCAACACATATGCATTTTGGGCACAAATGGAAATTATACCTGACACCACAAACTCAGTGTTCTGCACATCTCCGGGCACTAATGCGAACATCCTCCCTTGTCTCAACATTTCATTCCCAGAGTTATTCCTGACATTGGTTCTGGTATTCGACTTGGCCACCGAAGCAGACCCAGCTGAACTTGTTGCGGGGCAATTGGCGTTGTCGAGCCCAAGTGGACAATCTTTTATCATATGGCCAACTTTGCCACATCGGTAACAGGCACCAGACGCGTGGTGACACATTCCTCTATGCTTTCTTCCACACCCAGGACAGTTTGGAATAGAGCCACTACTCTGACTAGAGCTGCTGGAAGATCTCGTATTTTGTTTCTTATTCATGGCAAATGAACAACCCTTTTTGAAATTGAATTTGGATCTTTTACTTTACCATTTTGTGGTTGGTGCCTTGGCTTGTTTTATTGCTGCCAAGGTAGCTTCCGCCATTATTGCTCTATC
>NW_021024731.1:91901-177109 GCF_004153795.1 Camellia sinensis | reverse complement strand
AAAAAAAAAAAAAAAATACAGGACTAAATAGTGCATAAGATCTAAATATGGGATTTATTGGTGCTTTACCCATTTTGTTATGAATGATACAAATTCTTTTTTTGACCAATTTAATTACCAAAGCCCTACAAAATGAACGAATCGAATTATTGAAACATAATTCATGATGTACTATATGAACCCTAATATAATGGTCAAGTATTTGAACTTGAGAGAATCTATATCCTACATTTATTATACGGTAAATCAATCATTAGTCCAATATGTATTTAATTTATATAAATATATATATATATATATATTTGGATGGCCTAAATATTGCTCTCAAAAAATGTTGTTTTCCTTTCGTTTTATGCTAATGGGTATTTATGGTTCATATGTTTTTAAAGTAAAACAAAATTAGGGTGGGAGACTAAATTGAAACAAATATTATACTTTTGTGACTAAATTGATGTAATTTAAAAATGTTAGGGGTCAAAACAACACAAAACTCTTTCTTGGAGGATTGAAAGAATAAATTTTTTTTCTTATTTGCCCCTGACATTAATAACATTTGCAAATGGAGTTGGATTGGGAGACCCAATCAAAACATATTTTATAGATTGGGGACTAAATTGATATGTTTTAAACATTAACGACTAAAATAACGTGAACCTCATACTGTTAAGGACCAAAAAGATAATTAACCATTTTTAAAATAGTTATAAATTATATATTAGATGATATATCAAAAGCACAAATAATTATGCCCCATAAAACAAGTAACACGATAATATTTTTGCATTAATAATACACAAATTGGATTATTAGAAATTCATTAACATGACAAAAAATATTCAAAAATGTTAGACATTTCAAAATATTGTACCAAAAAATCTAATGAACACTCACATGGTAGATTTTTTGGTAGAATATTTTGTATCTCTATCATTACTCAAAATTTATTTATATAGAAAAAATAGTCATAAAAAATCATGAATGCTTCATTACTTACTATTATATAATAAATCTAGGGACACCAAAATATAAGTGAATTAATTTGAGTGAAATTGTTTCTTTAAAATGGGGCCTCAAAGTCTCATGTGTGTAAATTTTCTGATTCGTCTTGTTTCCCTAAACTTAATGATAATTGTTGGAAATCGAATTGGATTTTAGACATGGGTTTGGGCACTGCCGAACGAGGCGAATTTGTTTAGATCCGAAAGTTCAAACACCAATGACGTTAAACAAACTAAATATTCATTTTTATGTATAAAAAAAAATACACGAAAATCAAGAATTGTACCTTGATATTTATGTGAATACTTACTTCTTCTTTGATGGGATGTTTCAAAAAAAGCTTTTCGTTATTATTCTCATCCATTGTTTGATTTTGTTCAAACTTTTTTTCTATTGGCAAGGATAAAAAACAATAATGTTGATGATAATGGTGAGTTTTGATGAGGTGGTTTGGAGTTTTGTAGTGAGGAAGAAGAAGAAAATAAAACAATTGAAACTTCAGAAAGAAGATGAATAATACGTACATGTGATTAGGATGTACCATGAGAAAAAATTTATTTTAAAATTTGATATGTGTTGTCCTTAATAATAAATTTACATTAAGATATAATAGGAATTAAAATTCAAAATTTAGTTGGGCATACTTAATGATTTTTGGGTGTAATTGAATCTCCTCCCTCCCCCTATTTAGAGACTCAATTAGTTTGATTTTTGAATCACTTCATTTTAAGGATAAGTGTAGATAATTCACTATCTCATCTTATAAGGATATAGGGTTGTAGGTAGTTACATCTCTCACAATATATTACAGATATGTAATATGCAAGTTGAGAGATCAAAAAATTTCTTTACCTTTTTATTTTTAACTTTTTGCAATTGAAGAACAACCATTCATTTGTATTGTGAGTTGTGTGGGTAGTTTTCTAATAATTCCACTCAACCATTGAGAAAAGTTTAGGTTCATCGTTTGAAGGCACATAATTTACCCATATGATCTATGAATTCGGTTTAAGTTTAAAATGTATGTCTGAATTTGATTATTTTTGTTATGTATTATTTATCCTATAATAATTATATTCAATCGATGCACTATCATTATTTGATGAAACAAAAAAAAAGGTTCAGTTTCTCTTATGTTGGGATCTCAACTTGAGAGAACTTGAGAGGCCTATAAGGCCCACTAAGAGTTCTGTTTCAATAATTCGAACCGTTCATTTTGTAAGATCTTCAATATATAATATCCATGAAAAAATTGAGGTTAATCTCAATCCTATAACTGTAAGATTTTCATTTTATAGCATTTGTTTTTTAAAAAAAAAATGAATGGTTTATTTCAAAATATAGTTTTCGTCTGTTTTTTTGGAAACAAATGTAATAAAATGAAAAAAAAAATTACGATTATTGAATCGAATTAATTTTTTTCATGGATATTATACATTGAGGACCTTATAAAATAATCGGTTTGAATCATTGTAACGGAACTTGTGATGGGCCTTATAAACCTCTCAAATTCTTGGGCCATTTCCCAAAATAAGTCAAACTACTAACCTATTTCTCAAACTAAGCCTAGTTTGGCCGAAATTCCCAAAATAAGCTGAAACATTATTCCAAATCACGCTTTTACCATATTTCTGGCCCAGCCACGGAGAACGGAAATCATAAAAGCGTGGTTACAAACCACGCTTTTAATTAAGGAAATCTGTTTAAGGAAATCGGTTACAATCTTATAACGCGTTTAAGGAAATCTGTCTTGTAAAGAAAGCGTGGTTTCTAACCATGCTTTTAAAGAAAAATGTTTTGTAATCAAAATAGAAGACAAGTAAGGAGGTAGCTCAAATGGTAGTGTGCTCCTTTCCATGGGAGAGGCACGGGGTTCAATCCCCCGCATCTCCACACTCTTGCTGTTTTCAAATTCAATTCAATATATATATATTTTTTTTTTCCCTTCCACTTACTCTATACTTTATATATTTATTATGTAATTTTGTTATCAAAAAAAGTAAAACGTTTGTTTGGTTAACTAATATTTATAATAAAAATTATATTTAAAATAAAAAATAAAATTTTTAAATATTTTAAAAAATACAACTCAAATATTTTAAAAAATACAGCGCACAATTATATGAAATATAGTACACATTTAAAAAATATAACTCAAAACTCTTTTTAAAACTCATAATAAAACAAATTGTCTATTTTCAAAATTTATAACTCAAAATACAACTTCAAACTCAAATCATGATTCTAAAAATAATTTTTTAAAAAAAATATTTTTTTTTGAATTTTTTTTTTAAAAAAATAAAGTTTTGAAAAGAATTTAGTTATGGGTTTTGAGTTGTGTGTTTGGTTATGGATTTTGAAAAGAGTTTTTAAATTGAGTTTTGATCTGTATATTTGGTTATGAATTTTAAAAATAATTTTAGATTAGGATAAATTACAAACACATCTCCTGAGATTTACTTAAATAACAAATTACCCCTATAGTTCTAGAATTTACATTATGCCCCATAAGGTTTTTAATTTCATAACAAATAGGTCCTTTCATTAATAAAACATCAAGTTAATTAACAGTTTTTAATAATGTTAAAATTTTATTTCAATTAATAATTCAAAATAATTTTGTTATTGTATAGGTGAACAGTTAGAAATCTCACCTTTTTAATTAATTCTGTTAAATAAAAAATTCTGACAATGAGGTATTTCTAATTTTCTAAACCACATGGACAATTCATATTTTAAGCGAATCTCAAGAGGTGTATTTTTAATTTACCTTTAAATTAAGTTTTAAATTATGCATTTAATTATGAATTTTGAAAAGAATTTTAATTTTAATTTTTTTCTATAATTAGTAGGGCTGAGCAAGGAATCCGTGAAATCCGTAATCCGATCCAGTCGAGTCCAATCCGGTTGGTTTGGATTGGTTTTTTGAATCCGTAGTTCAGTTCTGGATTGAAGAATTAAAAATCCGTAGTCGACGGATTGGTTCCGAATTGAACCCCACCGTTCCGGATTGGAACCAATCCGGATTGTATACAAATAGTTTATATTTTTACTATACACCCCCCCGCATACTATCTTATCTTATTCTATATAAAACTAAACTTAAACTTAAATCCACATAGTATCTTCTTTTATTACTTTTGTTTGTTATTTTTTAGTTTTAATTAGTAATAGTCTAAGGCTTGGTTTGGGAAGTGGGTTGGCTTTTTGGCTTTTTTGGCTATTTTAGCCTGGGCTTAAAAGCTTGGTTTGGGAAGGGCTTTTTGACTTTTTAAAAATAATTATAAAAAAAAAATATTTTTTTGAATTTTTTTTAAAAAAAAAAGGTTTTGAAAAGAATTTAGTTATGAGTTTTGAATTGTGTGTTTGGTTATGAGTTTTGAAAAGAATTTTTGAATTGAGTTTTGAGTTGGTTATGAGTTTTAAAAATAATTTTAGATTAGGATAAATTACAAACACATCTCCTGAAATTTACTTAAATAACAAATTATCCCTATAGTTCTAGAATTTACATTATGCCCCATAAGGTTTCTAATTTCATAACAAATTGGTCCTTTTATTAATAAAACATCAAGTTAATTAACAGTTTTTAATAATGTTAAAATTTTATTTCAATTAATAATTCAAAATAATTTTATTATTGTTTAGGTGAACAGTTAGAAATTTTACTTTTTTAATTAATTCTGTTAAATAAAAAATTCTGATATTGAGATATTTGTAATTTTTCAAACCACATGGACAATTCATATTTTAAGTAAATCTCAAGAGGTGTATTTGTAATTTACCTTTTAATTATGAATTTTGAAAAGAATTTTAATTTTAATTTTAATTTTTTTCTATAATTAGAATCACTTCTAAGTAAACCAAACGCAACCAAAGTTCTTCAACTACGATTTGGTTGATGTGGTTCTTCACAACATGCACTTATCATCTTTTTTTACAAGAACGCTATCAGACTACTGGCCTTGCTCACCAATATCAGCTTCTGAGTCATCTTCACCGTATGCGCCAAGAAACAACTCAGAACATTAATGATTTCCTCTCCCAAATGTATTCTGTTTGGGATTAGCTCGCTCTTTCTGAACCTCCCTAGGATTGTACTAAGGATGCTGCCTTATTTACTACTTACCGTGACCAACAACGCTTGGTTCAGTTTCTCATGGCTCTCACTCCCCGATTTTCGCTATTATAGAAAGACATGTTGCTATTGTGGAACTAGTGCTATGTTTATGTTTTTATAAAATTAAAATGTTATAGATATATTTTTTGTTATTTAATTATGTGAATCCGTGATCCTAAACTGATCTAAACCGTGTTTAAATGGATTGGTTCGGATTGATTTCACGATTTAAACGGATTGGATTGGTTTCAATTTTTCACAAACAGTAAATAACGGATTGATTCTGGTTTTATCCCAATCCAATCCAATCCAATCTGGACCATGCTCACGCCTAATAAGTAGAATCACTTCTAAGTAAACCAAACGCAACCAAAGTTCTTCAACTACGATTTGGTTGATGTGGTTCTTCACAACATGCACTTATCATCTCCTAGTTCTTCAACAATGTCCAACAAGCCCCGCCTTCGTTCACTGCTCTTGCTCGCCCGCGAGCAGGATGCTACTTCACATGCTGTTGATATTCCTACTATCAAGCCCCTAAAGAGATGGCGCTTTGCGTTTTCTGTTATCTATGCCATCAATGCCATGCGTTCTCTGGTTAAAGAAGCTAAACAACTCGTACAGAAAACATCTCACACTACCCTCGACATCAATTCGACTGGTGCTGCTGATTCTGAACATCTCAATCTTGTAGTTGATCAACACCTCCCTGAGCGCATTGACAAAGCAAAGCTCATAAAGTTGGTGAAGGAAAAAAATCTCACTCCTCTTCATGAACTTGGTGGAGTTGAAGGCATAGTTTTCAATCTTCAAACCAATGGCAAAAATGGAATCAATGGCACTGAAGAAGACAAGAAATGGCGACGTGAAGTATTCGGTTCCAACACTTACCGTAAGCCACCTCCAAAGGGCTTTCTCCATTTTTTGTTGGAAGCTTTTAAAGATGCCACTATTATCATCCTACTAGTATGCGCTGCTCTGTCTCTCGGTTTTGGCATTAAAGAAGATGGAATAGATGATGGTTGGTATAACGGTGGGAGCATTCTCTTCGCTGTCATTTTGGTCGTTATGGTATCCACAATCACTAACTTTCGCCAAGCAAAACAATTTGATGAGTTGTCCAAAGTCAGTAGCAATATCCAAGTGGATGTCATTCGGAATGGGAGGCGACATCACATCTCCATATTTGATATTGTGGTTGGAGATGTTGTAACATTGAAAATCGGAGATCAAATTCCAGCAGATGGCTTGTTCTTGAATGGATATTCATTACAAGTGGACGAGTCAAGTATGACCGGAGAGAGTGATTATGTTGATATTGACCAGACTATCAATCCATTCTTACTTTCTGGTGCCAAGGTAGCCAATGGGTATGGTTTAATGGTTGTCACAGCAGTAGGAATGAACACAGCATGGGGTGAGATGATGAGTTCTATAAGCCACGATTTGAAAGAGGAAACTCCACTGCAATCTCGTCTCAACAAACTGACCTCTTCCATAGGAAAAATTGGTTTGATAGTTGCTTTTTTTGTTCTTGTTGCGATGTTGATCCGTTACTTCACTGGGAACACAAAATATGCAAATGGGAATCGAGAGTATAATGGTAAGAAGACCAAGTTCGATGAGGTTATGAATGCCATGGTGCGTATTATTGCTGCCGCTGTCACAATTGTTGTGGTGGCGATTCCAGAAGGTTTGCCGCTAGCTGTCACACTCACTTTGGCTTACTCTATGAAAAGAATGATGGCTGATCAAGCTATGGTTCGGAAACTCTCAGCTTGCGAGACTATGGGATCAGCAACTATTATTTGTACAGATAAAACAGGTACGCTCACTTTAAACAAAATGACTGTGACCACATTTTGGCTTGGCAAAGATAGCATTACAGGCAATGCTGTCAATGCAATTGCTCCAAATATTGTTGAATTGCTCCACCAAGGAGTGGGTGAGAACACTACTGGTAGTGTTTATACAGCCACTTCAGGATCTAAACCTGAGTTCTCTGGAAGTCCAACTGAGAAAGCAATTCTTTTTTGGGCTGTCCATGAACTAGACTTGGACATAGAAAAACTAAAGAGGACCTATGACATCCTCAATGTTGAAACCTTCAATTCGGAAAAGAAACGTAGCGGAGTATTAATAAAGAATTTGATGGACAACACATTCCATGTCCACTGGAAAGGAGCTGCTGAAATTATACTAGCTCTGTGTTCAAGTTACTATGACAAGTCTGGAATCAAGAAAGCCATGGATGAGAGTACAAAAGTGGAAATCAAGCGAATAATCGATGGGATGGCTGCAAAAGCCCTTCGATGCATTGCATTTGCTCATAAGCAATTTACCATGTCAGAGCCAGACAACACTGATGAACCAAAGATCACTGAAGATAACTTGACATTCTTAGGGGTAGTGGGTCTAAAGGACCCATGTCGGCCAGGGGTGAAAGACGCAATGCAACTTTGCGAAAATGCTAAAGTAAAAGTCAAGATGATTACGGGAGACAACATTTTCACTGCAACAGCAATAGCCATCGAATGTGGGATACTTAGATCCGATTATCAAAGCGTAGCATCGGCCAGTGACGGTGAAGTTATAGAAGGTGAGAAATTTCGAAATTATGCCCAGCAAGAAAGGCTAGATCGTGTTGAAAATATCCTCGTAATGGCAAGATCTTCCCCTCTTGACAAGCTTCTAATGGTAAAGTGCTTGAAACAGAAAGGCCATGTTGTTGCTGTCACTGGTGATGGCACAAATGACGCGCCCGCTTTAAAAGAAGCAGATGTGGGGCTTTCTATGGGCATTCAAGGCACCGAGGTCGCCAAGGAGAGTTCAGATATTGTTATCTTGGATGATAACTTCAACTCAGTAGTGACTGTTTTGAAGTGGGGAAGATGTGTGTATAACAGCATCCAGAAATTTATCCAATTCCAGCTTACTGTCAATGTGGCTGCCCTTGTAATCAACTTGGTTGCAGCATGTTCAGCTGGTGAAGTCCCACTAACAGCAGTCCAGTTGTTGTGGGTGAACTTAATCATGGACACATTAGGGGCTCTAGCTCTAGCCACGGAACGACCGACCGACGACCTCATGGACAAGCCACCTGTTGGCCGCACAGAGCCACTAGTAACCAATGTTATGTGGAGAAACCTCATTTTCCAAGCACTTTTTCAAATCATCGTCCTCTTGATATTTCAGTTTAAGGGAAAATCTATCTTTAATGTGACTGAAGCAGTGAAGAACACCCTGATCTTTAATACTTTTGTCTTCTGCCAAGTATTTAACGAGTTTAATGCTCGAAAATTAGAAAAGAAGAACATCTTCAAAGGGATTCTTCAGAACCGATTATTTCTATGGATCGTGGCATTAACTGTCATTCTTCAGGCGGTGATGGTGGAATTTTTACGAAAATTTGCTGATACAGAGAGGTTGAATTGGTTGCAGTGGGGTATATGTATTATCATAGCAGCAATGTCATGGCCACTTGGTTGGGTTGTCAAGTGCATACCAGTTCCAGAAAAACCATTGCTATCCTATATCAAATGGAAGTGCATTTAAACAGATTATGTAAACTAGCTTATCTTTAGTTTCCAAAAATCAGACCGGTCCAGTCCAATATTATGGGCCCAAGTTAATGATTCAACTTGTTAAATTTTGGGTGTTTGTAGATTATTTTTATAAAAAAAGTGCATATTGATCTAATAATTATAGTCAAATCATTTATCATCAAATAAATGAATGATATGTGACTATAATTATCAGATTAATATACTTTTTTTTTTTATTGATAATCTACATAAATGAACCTAAAACATGATCAGAATAAATCATCAACGTAAGTTAGATGATAGGCCCACAATGCATAATTGGACCAGTTCATTTTTTTAAGAAATTAAAGGTGAGGTAGTTTAAACTATAAGTAGGACTTGCAAGAATAAATGTGTGACATTAATAGGATTGTGTATAGCATTTTCTTTTTAAATGTCTCTCCTAGATTCTCCTTCATACATGTGTATGCCTTCAGTGTGTAAATAAGATGCAATGTAATATTGAAGTTCTGTTTTACTCGCATACAAAATTATACATATTGTTATTATGCTGTACCAAGAAGGGTAAATTTCGTCAATAGTCCCTCTAGTTTCTTCTGAGTTTCATTCTGCTTCTTATTATTTCAATTGCAACATATTTGCCCCTTCAATTTATAGAAGTTGATCTATGGGACTAGAGAATTTTGTTGCCAATAAGGATCTCGAGGTGGGTATGTTGCACCAAATTCCAAGGAAAATTTGGTATTAAGTTTGTCGAATTTCATACATGTGTATGCCTTCCCACATTGCTATTAAGTTTGTAGAATTTCTGACCAAGATCGATAGAGGGTTTAACAAGGCACTTGAGAAGGTGCCAACAAAATTTTTGAAGAATGGTGATGCAAGTATTGTTAAGATGATTCCCAGAAAGCCCATTTTGTTGTCACGGACATGAAGACTCCGGCTGTGGATAAAGAGTGTGGAGAAGGGGACAAGTGAGTCATGCAAGATGGTTTCCTTTGAATTGAAGAACTTCAATTGAAATTTTGTTGGTTGTCTCCCCATTAGACTTTTAGTTGGTTGTTCTGTTGAATTTGTTTTTGTGTGTGTGCCTTTCTCGTTCACAGAATTGGGTGTTTGATCGGCAGTGATTGGTCTATAGTTCATAGTTCTTTATTGTCTATTGTGATTTAAGTATGTATCCTTATTTGCTGAATGCATAAATTTACAATGGGCCAGACTTTTCTCCGGTTCAAGATCGGACTCTAGCGTGTTGTTGGGCGTGTGGGGGCCTACCACGAGTCCTATTTTGATAATCCGAACCGTTCAATGTGTAGAATCCGTCGAGTATTTTATCCCTACAAGTAATCACGTTGATTGGATATCGATAGCTATTTGATTAGATTATATTTCTATCAACGGTAAATAGAATTTTCAAAATAAATTGTTGACAAAAATCTAATCCAATCAAGTATCTATTGATATTTGATCAACGTGATTTTTTACAGAGATAAAGTACTCAACGAGTTCTATATATTTTATGGTTCGGATTATCGAAACAGGACCCGTGTGGGCCCCACAGACTCAATAGCACTGTTTAGTCAATAAAGTAAATTGGAGACAAGCACGTCCCATTTACAATTACATTTCCCAAATACCATAAATAGCAATTCTAATAATATATATATATATATATTATAGTCATAAATTATTACTCAATGATGCTCTGTTTGTTTGAGCGGAAAATATTTTTTAAAAAATATTTTTTTTTGCATTTTTTGCCATTTTATACAATAGAGAACAAAAATCAAGAAAAAACATTTTCCACAGCTAATGGAAAACAAGTCTGTTTGGGCGGAAAATATTTTCCACTTTTAAAATATGAAAAACGTTTTCCGAACAAAAATTTTATCAATGCCACCACATTACCACTACTACTATCATCTCTACTACTACCACCATGGCCACAACCACCATCACCACCGTCATCGCCACCACCTCCACCACCTCGCAACCACCACTACTACCATCTCTACCACATTAATACTACTACCACTACCGCCACCGCCACCATCATCACACCACTATTGTCGTTGCTACCACTGCCACTGCTGCTGCCGCCGCACCACTACCGCCACTACCACTACTACCCTCAACACCTCCACCTTATCGCCGCCACTACCACCACCACTAATGCAACCACTAGTACATTAATTTCAAGAACGCAACCAAACATAAAAATAACGTTTTCTGTGGAAAATATTTTCTAGAAAAAGTTTTTTTATAGAAAATCTTTTTCGCCAAAACAAACGTAGCATAAAAGAAATTTATATCAGCATAATAATTCATTTAATGGGCATGGGCACGAGTGTGAGATCTTCAGAGAGGAGGGTCTCGAAAATTGAAGACTTCATCGTGTGGTTGACCCCCATGTCTCGCTCATGATAAATGGGATTGGTCGTTGAGGTGTAATTTGAGATACGAGTGAATGGTCTAAACTTAGCATATCTGATGAAAACCCACTAATCATACAAAAGTGCTAAATATAGATCAAACATGAGACATGGAGTCACCACCTAATCTTTAATGGAAAACTAGGAAATTCTGACTTGTGCAAAGACCATTGCCTATAACAACCAAAGGATCTGATCTGGAAGTTTAGGTATAAGAAGGGAAGGTCATGAATTGAGTATCCTCATTCACCCGATCAAAGATCGATCTCTACTAGTTTTTGATATGAGAATTATCAACACAATATGATCATATAACCCAATTATTAATAATAACTATACTGTGTAGAGCAAATAAGTATAGATCGGATCACCTACTTCTGAATACTCTAATATCTCGCAATTTGAGAAGGGTTTGAAAGTAGAAATCTCGTACAAGTGTGAGATAACTAGCGTGTGAAGAGATCAGAATCATTCCAACTTAGGCAATGAGGCCTCCATGTAATGAACAATCATAGAGATATATCACATAAGCACATAGCTTCATGGTAGCATACTAAACATAATAAAAAGCAAACACATATGGGATGCAATAGAAAGGGGAAAGGCATACTTACTACTTCTCTACACCATGCCATGAGCGTAAAGGGCTAGTAATTTATGCATGATCCTAAAGAAAATAAGAAGAACACTCACCGGGTACTCCAACCAAGTATAACAAAAGACAACTAATTAGAAATATGCATGATCCTAAATGCAACTTTCTATAAAAGTGTAACACACAAATGGAATGAATCCTATGAGCCTGGTTGCTAATAAGGATGGCATATGAATCATCAAGGGAATCACATCACATAATGATAACAAAACTTACTAAGACATGATAATCCGTACTTGGATGCATGACTGTAATATAATCATGTGAATGTCATGATAACAATTTAATAAATCAAAACAAAGTAAATAAGCTTAAAACGAGAGAGAGAGAGAGAGAGAGAGAGAGAGAGAGAGAGAGAGAGAGACTTGTTCCGACACACACAACAACTATATAAAAATAATACCCAATTAGTACACATTAATGTGTGCTTGGGAGGGAAAAGATTTGGTATACACCTAACCTTTGGCATAGTGCACAACAAATATATCAACTATTATAATTAAAACAAGAACTCCGACAAGGATAAGAAGGTACATGGAAGTGAGTATAGACTATACGAATCCATGAAAAAGAGTTTTGAGAAGGTAACTCTAACTTATCCTCGTAGAGGAAACCGTGCCTAGATTTCTCAAGATAATAAAGACAACTAAGACTACAAAATCAAAACAATAATAAACACCTTAGTGAGAGTGAGGAGATTCTACTTGTCATAGTCCTGTCCTGCCCCAAACAGGATAGTGTAGTGATCGGCCAGTGGTCATGGACTACCAGAAGCCTAACTTTCAAAACAAGTTGGACTATTAGGATAATTGGGGGAAATTTTCCGTTTACAAGTGCGAAAGCCATTATTTATTTGTATTGAGTCCATTTAAAACATCCATTCAAAACAGTACATAATATATGAAGTGAAAGCATACACGGTGCATAAAACAAAAGTAAAGTATATCACTTATAATGAAACCTTGCAAAACCAACAAAATATACAAGAGCGACTTCTAATCAAACTTCTCTTCATAACTTCATCACCTACATATATATATATATAGGAGAGGGGTGAGCCATTGTCTAGTGAATAATAATATAGTAAAGTGGTAGATGAATGAACATCGATGAGATTTATTTCATTCATAACAAAACAATAACATAGCATTCATAAATATAGAATAGGTTTTGCATTTGAATCATAGTTTATCTAACATAACTTTATTATACTACTACTCACAAATGGCCCTTGAATGAAGGGTTACTTCCTCTAAACGCTTGACCTACACAAAACATGAACAAGGCACTGAAAACACTTAAACTAGCAAGTTTCTAAATTCGTTTAAAATGTTCTAAGTTAGCCTAGAGTTTCCTAATCTTTTCTTAGGTTATTCAAGTTTTTTCTAAGCTTAGTTCACGTTTAAATCAAGTGTCAAACATGTGTCAAATGCATGTTTAGAAGTATCCTAAGTGATCAAGGCTTGAAAAGCATTAAAATGAGTCAAAATAGGTGTGTCACATGTGCAGGGCCTTGGGCCACATGTGCGGCCAGTTGCAGTGGCAAAACATGTTGCTGGACAAGTGGAATGCACGTGTAGGAGTCATGGTCGCACGTGTGAGAATGGCTGTTTTAGAAAAACAGTTTGTAGGTTCGAAATTCTGCTCTTGTTCCAAGCTTTTTCTTCTCCTTTTCATGACTTGGGGCTTTGAAAAATGATTGAAAAACATTCAAAACTAATAGGAAAACATGGAAATATGACACTTGTCAAAGTTACAAGATCAAAGCATAGTTTGTTTTCAAGATTTAAGAATCAAAACACAAGATTTGTTGAATAGTTCATGAACTCTAGCTTTTATTCAAACCCTTTCTTTGAAGCTTTCAAAACATGGAATTAAACTTGCAAAACTTTTTGAAAAACATATGAAAACACGATGAAGCTTCTTATGCATCAAGAACATCAAAATTAAAATCAAAATGACAAGGATCTAAGCCACTAGTTTGTTCTTCATTCTATTTATCTATTGTTCACTCTTTTCTTCATTTATTCATTAATAACTTAATTAAATCCTAGTTTTTTTTTCAATCTTAGATGATAGATAGGTTTACTTTAAGAATTAGGGCTCAAAGATACCTTTTGAATGATGAAGGATGGATTTTTGACAAGTTTCTTCAAGTTTTTTTCTTTTCTCTTTCTTCTCCTCTTCCTTTTCCGCTCTTCTATGTTCTTCTCTTTCTTTCTAGTAAAATGTGCATTACTAGAAAAAGGGGCATTGAGCACGGAACAATTTGCGATGGTTTAAAAATTGTCACAAAAAGCAAGCTTTTGCGATAACACTTAATGACGTCGTGAATTTTTTTTTTTTTAGACGGAAAAACTAAGCCCGTGGCAAAACGTAAGGTTATATGCAACGGTACGTTAAACATCGCAAAATTTTTCTAGTCTTATTTATTTATTTATTTATTTTTTGCGACGTAGGATATTCTGAGCTAGCTTACACGCACCAGACTAAGTCCTTACAACCCGAACAAGCCTTCCGAAAAAGGGCTTACGGCCTGCGATTCGTGGCCTCAACCCCCCCCCCTCCCACTCTCCATCTTTCCCGATTTTCCCAAACTCTTCGTAATCTCTTGGGATCAAAAAAGAAAAAAAAAACCCTTTAATATCCTACCATAATCTCACTGCTCTCTCCCTCATTCTCACCCAGTCGTCACTCTGTCTCTCTTGCAACTGCAACAACAGCATCTAGGTAACCCTTTTCTTTCCTCTCGCTCTTGCTCACGCAGACCCTCTCTCTCACCCAGTTGTCACTCTGTCTCTCTTGCAGCAGCGATAACAGCGTCTGCAGCAGCGTCTCTCTTGCAGCAGCAACAACAACGTCACTCTGGTTCTCCCTCTGGCATCCAGGTATAGCCTTCCTCTACTTTCCTCTGGTCTTTAATCGTCTGTTTCTCCCTGCTCATCAGTTCATTGAAACTCTTTGACTAAGAATAAAACAGTTCATCACAATAACAAAACCCTGTTGTTGATCTTATTTTTGCTAATTTGTTATCTTATTTCTGGTGTTTTATCAGATTCTATGATTGTCGATTTGAATAACGTTCATAATTTTCCATGAACATTATTAAAAAACCTTGTCATTGTGGAATAAATTTACATATATATATATATATATATGAATAATTATGAGTTTAAACTTAAACCTTTCTAGGG
This sequence comes from Camellia sinensis, assembly GCF_004153795.1. Classification (NCBI taxonomy): domain Eukaryota; kingdom Viridiplantae; phylum Streptophyta; class Magnoliopsida; order Ericales; family Theaceae; genus Camellia; species Camellia sinensis. Next base: position 162,164 of record NW_021024731.1, on the reverse strand, counting down.
AAAACAAATAAATGTGGAGATGTTTTCAAAAAGTAATGGGTGTCCAATTATCCCTCCGTGCTCAGTGGCCGGTAAATGTAGAGATGTTTTCAAAATGTAATGGGTGTCCAATTGCCCCTCCGTGCGTGATGTCCGTAAATGTGAAAATGGTTTCTCGAAAATGTGAAAGGTGCCCACTCACGCTTTTGTGCTCAGTGGCCGGTAAATGTGGGGGTGATTGAGATATAAATAGTAGATTTTTATTACAAAAAGAAGTTCCATGGTATAATAAAGGCTCAAGTGTTTGAGTCAAACATGGGTTTAAAATTATACATTGAGCATTGGTTTTTAAATAAAGTCAAAAGTCTTGTGAATGACATTGCATTGCGTAATCATAGTCATAACGAATATTTATATATTGTGTTAAGATTATTCATATTGAGCATATAAGCTCACTCGTTTTTTAGGCTGGATATTCAAAAATTCTAGGTGATGATGTTATGCCCCTACCTCGTTAAGAAGCAAATGGAGTTCTATATAGAGCACTGGAGCTCCTTTTGATGTTTCTTTGTTTACAGCTATCAAGCTTACTTGCCAGGATAGGATCATAGATAGGAAGAGTCTCCTTAATAATCAATAAATAATGGAAAGACAATTGTTTGATTGATCACTCTAGTAAGAATTCAAAAAATTTCTCAAGCTTCCTTGATTGGGAAACCACAACCTAATTGATGGTGATGATGATTTTGAGGAGTCATGGTAAGTCTTGATTAGAATTTGGCTGAGTCCATTCACCTATTCTCATGTTTGTTGCAATTATTGCTCCAAGCTAAGTGGGCTAGACTCAGCCGTTTGTCTCATGCTCAAGACATAGGTGACGGAAAGCCTGTGTTTGTCTCACTCAAGTCACTAGAAAAGAAGATTCGCAAGCCCAAGCCCAAGCCCGTTTGAAGAGTTCAACTCGATTTAGAGTTAATGGATATAGAATAGGACAACCTATATTTCTCAATTCTTCATAGCCCAAAGTACTTCAGGTTTCCAAGTCCAGAACCAGAAATCTCGATGGCCCAAGCCTAAGAGTTGACTGATTTGATCCGTGCACTTGAAAGTTCTGTGGACACCCTATCTATGATCGTAGATGCCTAGGTTCAAACTTTGAACCAACTGCAAGCCCAAGTAGCTACACCACCACCACCACTACCACTACCGGAACCACAACAAGTTCTGAGGCAGGAAGTGTAGGTTGTCCTTATTCCACCCTTGGATCAGCCAAAGGATAAGCCCAATATTGAAGTGCCAAACCTCGATATTAATGCTAACAGAATAACCAAGTTAGAGGAGGCCATGAAGAAAACTGAGGGTCCTGTAGCTCGACTTTTCGTGCTCCTTTCGGATACGACTAACCCTACAGTTCGAACTCCTGTAGTTCTGAATCTAATTCCACAAGTGCAATGTGAAATAGATAAACACAAATGAGTCCAAATCCGGCAATTCTTTTAGAAAATCGATTTTGAATAGAAATGCAAAAAATGGACAGCTTTGCCAGATACAAAGTTGCAACCTAAATGTTTTTGGGAAATTTAGGAAACCCATGACTTGTGCCAAAGGCCACGTGTTCGTCATCACCAAGATTGTCTCGGCTCGGGAACTTAGGAATGAGAGGGGAAGGTCATGAATTGAGCACCCCGATCAAGGATCGGCCTTTACTAATCATGATGTGATTCTTATTTGCATTATATGCTCTTGTTCCGATTATTAGACTATTGTTACTATGTTATGCACACAAGTATAGACTAATTTGTAAAAATTGGAACACTTTGATTTTTTGTTTAAAAATTTGTTTTGAATATGTACCACTTGAAAAAGTGATCTCATGTGTACATTTGATCAAATCATCCCAATTTAAGCAATCAACATCCATCCACAGGCATTCAAACAAGTATATCACTTAAGCAATTAGCCTCACGGTATCATGCTTATCATGACAACAATCACACGCATGCAATATGCTAAAGCAATAAATACTCACCCCAATTCCCGAGGCAAGCCAAAAGAGAAACTAGTTAGAAAAATGCATGGTCCTAACTAATGCAAAATATGCCTAATGCAACATATACAAGATGTAATTAATAGGCTCGGCTATTAATATGACATTTGAAACAACTTGATAGCATGCAGTTCAACACGTTTTCAACAAAGTATGTAAACTACAATGCTTTGTTAGAATGATGAGCCGAAGCTTATGCATGCAAAACAAATGGATGCAAACATGGGAACTGCTAAAAGAAACATGATGTTCTAAGCTACCCATCATAAGCGAGTAAATAAAACAGAGAAAGACGTAGGGTTGGAAGACATACACATTATTACATATTGGCCCTCGCACAAGAGGGTCCGAATAAATGAACTAGCTAATCTAGCTAACTAGATATTATAACACCAATTTAACTAACTATTCTAGCTAACTAAATAAGTACAACACAAAATTTAAACTATTTTACTTAGTTTCATACAAAAAAACTAACTAGCTAATTACAATGCACAATTGATTAGCTGATTAATTAACTATCTGTGGACGTCCCCGAACGTCTCGGGACAAATCCCGTTTTGTTCATTGGGGCTCACTACAGTTCGAACTCAAATGTCACGGTTCTTAATCTGATCTCGCAAAGTGCAATGCAAGATTGATAAATCACCAAAGAGTCCAAGTCTGGCAAATCGTTTTCGAAAACAGATTTTTAGAAAGAAGTGCCAAACATGGACTGCTTTGCCAGATACAGAGTCGCCACTTAAATATTTTATTTTGGGGGAATTTAGGAAACCCTGACTCGTGGCTAAGGTCACGTGTCCATCATCACCAGAGTTGCCTCGGCTCGGGAACTTGGGTACGATTGGGGAAGGTCACTTCGTGAGCAACCCCGCTCGCCCGATCAAAGATCGGCCTCTACTAACCATGATATCGAGTTTTTGAAAACATTACGTGCTCTTATTCCGGTTATTAGCCTAGAATTACTATGTGATGCACACAACATACGAGTATAGACTGGATCGTTTGAGTTGGAACAAAACATTTCATATTTGTTTATTTGAAAGATGGTTTGATGGTGCTACTCGCAAGTCGGCTAAAATGCGGATTTTGCCACCCTCAAGTGGGCTTAGAAAATGTGGTGATTTGCCACTCTCAAGTCGGCTTAAAAACTCACAATCAATGAATTGTTCCAATTTAAATAATCCAACCTCCACCCACAGACATTCAGGCAGTTAATCAACTAAGCAAATAGCCTCATGGTAAGCATGCTGTCATGGCAACACTCACACACATGTAAGGATGCTAAAGCGTAAATGCTTACCTAGTACTCCAAGCCAAAACAGAAACTAGTTAGTAATCAAATGCATGATCCTAGTTCATGTTAAGATGGCTAATGCAACACAGGCAAAATGCAACTAGAAATAGGCTCGGCTATTCTAAGATGTCATGTGAAATGTAACTTGATACATGTATTCAAATTGGAATTGAAATACAATGCAGTTAGCGTGATGCACTGAGCCCGGTGCATGCAAGACAAATGAATGGATGCAAACATGCGAGCATAAGTATGCTAATCAAAACATGACCTAGAACTAACCATCAAAGCAGGTACGTAAAAGGGAGAAAGACGTGGGGTTGGAAGACATGCATCACATACACGCACACTTATTACAACATTGCCCTCTCTCGGAGGGTCCAAAAGAATAATACAAATTAACTAACTAACAAGCTAATTAATTATTTACATACCACTTAACTAGTTAAGAAAATTAACTAAGCTAATAAAGTGGTAAAGTAGCCTCGGGGAGAGGGGTGCATGCATGCACGCTCGGCTTCGCTTGGAAATCCAACGCCATACTCATGTTGCCTCTGTTTGCACTGTTTTATGCCTCTGAAAATTGTACAAGTCCCAAGGTTGGTTCTGGAACACTCCCTGAACACTGTGGGATGTCACCGGCCAAGAGAAATGGTCACCGGCCATGGAAAAGTGGTCATCGACCACAAATGAAGTTCTCGGCCAAATATGGATAGCCGACCGGCACTAAAGATGGCCGACCGGCCATGTCTTCCTACAGAATCCTGTTTGACAGCAGCAGAGGATAGACAGAGCATGGCAAAGCATTTACAATGCAATATATGCACAAACACCCTCCTTATCATGTTATGAACTCAAAGGAGTGTGGTCCTCGACCCTCGGGCCATCAATCACGCGCTTCGATGCATGATGACCAAATAGGCCAAGTGTGCAATTTCAATGCCAAATGAAATGCACACAAGACAAATAAGAGGCCTCCAACCTCTATCATGTTTGATTCAAGAGGCAAGATATGCATGCATGCAAGCAAGACTAATGCAACATGATCATGTTAAGGCGACAAGCATGCCAAATGCAACTTAAGCATGCAAGCATGCAAGATGCAACATGGACAACATGTTAGGGACAATGCACGCAAATATGCAACATGGACAACATGTTAAGCAACCAAAACAAAAGGAAGAATGCATGCCAAATGCAACACAACTTGAGCATGCAACAACATGCCATGGGCCAAGTATACAACAAGGTACATTTGAACTAACACGCTACAACATGTCAATAAGCTTATGACCTAAACAATGCAACCATACATGGCATGCAACAAAAGGCAAAATGGAGCAAGCATGCGACAACATGCAAGACATGCATGTAACAACATGCGAGGATGGTCTTATATGGACAGCTCTCAAATAGGTCCAAATCAGCGGCCAAAATACTATGAAATGAAGGACAAAAGTACATACAAACAAGCATGCTAAATGGTCCAACACTTAAGCATAAAAGGGTAACTTTTAAGGACACTTAAAAGAGACAAACACGGACATATGTCAAGCATTTTAATGCTTTGAAAACATGCAAAGGATGATGCCAAATCAACCTAATAATGCAAACAAGTCATGCACAAAAAAGCTTGAAACTAGCCCAAAGGCTCAAACCATGATCATGTGACACATGAAGCAAATGACCAAAGTGGACCAAAATAGTTCCAAATCATGCCAAAGTAAGCCTAAAACATGCAATGGCCAAAGCTAAAACAAGCTAAAACAAAAGGGGCAAGGCATGAGGCTTACAAGGCCACCAAAGAGGTGCTACACTACACCTAAGACAACCAAACATGGCATGATTTAAGCAACCAAAATCAGAGATATGACATGCTAAAATGAGCCCAAAAACCCACTTAGATGTCATCCCAAATACCCAAGCATCTTGGCATACGCAATGACACATCCATGAGGCATACAACACTAACTCTTTAAAGCATTGAAGGAGTTATAAATGCAAGCATACAAGCATACCATATGGACTAAAATGACATTAGAAGTGATGCCAAACCATTGAAATGATCCAAATGGAGCATGCTAGAGGATTCAACACTCGAAGCTAACAAACAAGATTGCATGGTAGCTATACAAAGAAAGTCATGGATGACCCAAACAACCAAAATTAGACCTAAAGCATGCCAAAACATGCATAAAAGCTTCATGGAGTCACGCCAAAATCATGCTAGAAACAAAGCTCAAAGCACACAGCATATTAGGGCAATTTCATGGAATCACAAGACAAGTATACAAAGCATGCATGGCATGTCTAAACCAACTTTGGACAGAGGTATATCATGGCAAAATAACACCGAATCTCTCTGAAATAGAGCCAAATAAAGCTATGCACACATGCTACAACACAAGCCATTTATGCTAGCATCAAAGACAACATGGAGAGGGGACAACCCTCTCCCATTTAGCACCTCAAAACCACCTCTCCACCAATGAAAATTCTCTGGATTTCAGTGGTAGAGAGGTCATGCAAAGCTAAGAACAATGGCCAAAAGGTATGGCCTAAAACAAGGCCTAACAAGGCCTTAGAGGGGGGAGACAACCCCAAACCTCAAAATGACCTTAAACAAAGTTCAAAAGCAAGTAAAAATAGAACTTTTCTCAATTATATACTAAGCTTAAAAACAGATGCAAGATAGGTTAAAAGCTTGTGCAAAAATGGAGAATAAAAAGGTAAGTTTCTCACCCTTGTAGACTTTCTTCAAGAACACCACTCCAGCAGGTTTTTTGAGTTTAAAGCAACCCAAGAACACCAAAATCAACCTCCAAGGACCTTAGCTCCAAAAGGATGGTGTAATGCTAGGTGTTTGTGTGCAAAAGTATGAACAAAACAACCTTATACACACACAAATATGTAAAGAGAGGGAGATATAGAGATAGATAGATACAACTATTTCTAATCCTAATTTCAGACCTCTGGAACCCCTGAGGAGGGAGGAGAAGCTCTCTCTTTATAGAATTCCAATCTCAAAGCTTGTTGAAGAAGCTTAGCAAGAGAAGCAAATCCCTCCATACACGTGTATGGAGGGAGTGCAAAGTGGATGCCAATTGTGACAGCTGGCATAAAATATCTGTCAAAAGCAGATGGAGGGGGGTCGACCAGCCAAAATGGCCAATTGACCAACAAAGGTGGCCGACCGACCACAAAAGGTGCTGACCGGCCACAACCTTTGGCTGATGGCTAGCAAAGGGGGCTGGTGGCTTCAAGCCTTGGCCGGTGGAGTGTAGGGATGGCCAACAAGCCACCCTCTTCCCTTAGAAGCAAAAAACACAAGTGTTTGGTCCACGACCAAGCGCAAAACAGACAAGTTGAGAGATCTTGAGGCAAGGCGTGTAGCCGAGACCTCCGAGAACTCAAAACGAACACGAGCATGGATGATCACCGAGTGTTCAAACGATGACGTCCAGGTCTTAAGGATGGTAAAAAATGGGGTGTCTACACTATCACGCGGATTTCCACCCGAAAAAGTCTCCTGTTTGCTGCCAGAATGCCTCTGTTGTACAGTTAGAAAATTGCATTGTTTTTTTACCTCAGCCTCTACTCTGATTTGCTGGAAAAGGGACACTGTCTGGCTAGAAAAAGTGGCCGGCAGGCCAGAAGTGGTGGCCGGCCAGCCACTAATAGTGGTATGCCGCTTAGTAAAAGTGGCTTGCCGGCTATTAATATTGGATTCCTTCTGCTGCAATAGAGAACAAACATAGCACAAACAGAGTATTCTCAGGGGATGTTTGTCCACCCTGCCTCTCATTATCAACAAATAAGTCAAAGAAGGGGTAGGCTTGATTCGCAAGCCATCAATAGACGCAATTTCATTGCGTGATGACTTAAGAACCAAAAGATACAATTTCAATAAATGGTAAGAAAAGACCAACAAAATATCCTTCCCATCATGGATTGATCAAGGGAAGGGGTTGACATTGGCTCTTGAACCGTTTTCATCACTAACAAGTATGAAACGACTCAAGACTCAATAGGTTCAATTAACGTCTAATTGGACCCAAACCATTTTATTATCTTGTTTCATTTTAACCCTAATTTTATTACTCAATTTTAATTATCAAGTAAGCATTTAGCCTCATGGCAAGCATGCTAGACATGGCAATCACTCACATTCATACAAGTATGCTAAAGCATTAAAAACTCACCTAGTACTCCAAGCTAGAAAAACAAAGTTAGAAAAATATCCATGCTTCCTAACTATACAAAGTGTCTAATGCAACACATGCAAAGAATGCAATTAATAGGCTCGACTACTAATATGGCATATGGATCAATTTGATAACATGCGGTTTAAACACGTATTCAAAGAATTAATTGAAACGACAACGCAGTTTGAATGATGCACCGAGCCTCGGTGCATGCGAGACAAGATGAATGTATGCAAGCATAAGATATGCTAATTGAGATATGACCCTAATCTAACAATCAAAAGCGATTAAGTAAAAAGGAGAAAGACGTGGGGTTGGAAGACATGCATGTTATTACATTTTGCTCTCACGAAGGAGAGTCCGAATGAATAAACCTAACTAGCAACTAATTTGGGCTAAGTTAATTAAGCTAATCTAATTAAGCTAATTATTACAAACCGAAATAAGAAGCTAAACTAATTAATTAATTGTTACAACACTTCAATGAATTAACTAGTAAGCTAACTAATTAATTTACAACACAAACGCAAGTAAACTGAGCAATTAACATTCCTAACTATGCAGCCATTACTCCGCCTCAGGAAGTGGAAGATACACATGCTCGGTTTCCGCCCAAAAAGACCTCCGTTTTGCTCTCGAAAACCTCTGTTTGCAGAGTTGAACATTTCTAGAACCTTTCTGCTATACCTCACCAAAATTCTACTGAAGTTTACATCAGTGGCCAGCCGGCCATGGATGAATGTTGCCGGCCAAGAAGGTGGCCTGCCGGCCATCAATCGTGCACTGCCGGCCATGGATGGTGGCCTGCCAGCCACTGATGCCCTGGATCACTATACTACAACAGAGTACAAACAAAGCAAAAAGAAGGGTTTTCCAAGGATTATCTACATAATTTACCCTTCATTTTCATGGACAAATCCAAGGAGTTGTGAATTTAAACCACAAACCACCAATCTAAGAAATTTCATTGCATGATGGCTTGTGATTCAAGGTGTGCAAGCTCAATGAATGCAAAACAAGACATTCAAGTACCATCACCCTATCATGCATGATCAAGGGCAATGGAGACCCAGGAAACTTGAGACATTTCATCACTTTGAGTATGAAATGTCTCAATTTTTCTTGTGTTCAATTAACGTCCGATTGAACACGCAACACACAAGTTATTATCTTGCTCAATTTTAGCCCCAAGTTGTTAGTTACTCATTTTAACTTACCAACCATTCTTTAATCCAATTTAGTCCAAAAGATGAGTTAGAGTCCTCTAATGGAAAGAAGGCTCAAAACACAAGTTGCTTTGGGTATGAAAGAAGTCTCATACCGTTGGTAATGAATCCCCAAAGGGATTAAACCATTAAGTATGAATCCTCAATTCCACACTTAGGCAAACCAATGACTTGAAACAACTTTCAAAGCAAAAGAAAAAACTAATAAAGGAGGGATATTGCAGAGGTGATTAGCACTGAAATAAAGTACAAAACAACACCTAAAGCATGCAATCAACTCAAATAGCAGGTGCCTAATGGCCAAAAATACCAAACTTGTGAGGACTATTACACTACAACCATGCAAAACAAGACTCAACTGACCCAAACAGCCCAAAACAAAGCTAAAGCAGTCTAAAACAAGGGCAAAAACATGCTTGAACAAAGCTACAAAGAGTTAGAAACACATGCTAACACATGGAGTTAACTAGACTAGCAAACAAGATACAAGGAGGGGAGGCTAACCCCTCCAATTTTGGACATCAAAACATGTTTTTTGCCACGAAAAATAATTTGAAAATCAATGTTTAAAAGCCCAAAAAAAGATAGTTTAAAGATGGGAAACACAAGTGAAGAAGCCTTACAAAGAAGGTATAAAGAAGGGTGAACCACCCCTACCTTAAAATGGCTTCAAACCACAAATTTAAGCCCATCTTGACAAAGTTTATATGACTCAAAAATGGCCCAAAAACAGTGGGAAGAAATAAAGAAACAAGTGTATTAAAACAAGTTAAAAGACAAGTGTTATACCTCTTGAAGCCAAGCACCACTTTAGGCACAAGTGCAAGCCAAAACCACCTTCAAGAGCTCAATCAAGACCTCAAGGGACCTTAGCTCAAAGGTGAGCACTTTTGGTTAAGGTTTGATATGCAAAAGTAGAGTGTAGCTAACAACTAAGCACAGAATTTCAAGAGAGAGAGAGAGAGAGAGAGAGAGAGAGAGAATTTTTGAGTTTTAAATCTTCCAACATCAAAACATGAGAGAGGGCCTCCCTATATATAGAAAACATGAATTCTATACAAGGAGATCCATCCCTCCACATGTGGACAGATGCAAGTAGCTGTGCAAACAACTGGCCCAAAATATTTGCAGAAAACACTGGTGGCACTGATGGCCGACAGGCCACCAAAGACTGCAGGGGATAATGACTAAGAGATGGTCCAAAAAGGAGACAAAATGGATGCAGGGTTTGAAAGGCTCAAACCTGTGGCGTTCCGCTAAAGACTTTGAGCGCTTAGCGAGCAATCAGACTCGTCATTGGATGTACCTACAAGAAAATCCAAGTCTTGAAGGGCCATCAAAAATAAGGTGCCTTCAAGTGTAAAATGAGAGCTCTCAGAAGTTTTGCAGACCAAGAGGTCCACTTGAGCGACAAAAGTTGCGCTTAAGCGAACTGCCCTGTTTTTGAAAATTTTACAAAGTGTTTTCAAGTGTATTTTGGCATCCTTATTACATCCTAGGCATTCCTAAGCCATGATTAAGCTATACTAATGAGGATAAGAAATAGAAGCACACCAAGAACAAAAAGAAATACGCTAAGTGTTTTTCCAAACGTGTGTTCCAATTTGTATCCGCTATGTGTTTGTGTAGGTCACGTGCCATAGACTGTCTGATCTGTCTGCCTTGTATGTTTTGCTACCAGAGCTATCTGTGAGTAATAACTTTGTAAAGTTAGGTTCAATTTTAAGTATTTTCTGAATGACATGATATGATATGTTCTCTGAAATGTTATCTGGTGATTAAATGAATGATTGTCCAACTTTCTGAAATGTATTCGTGGCATCCTTAGTATCATGTGATTTCTGTTACCTGGTACCAGGGTTGGTTATGCATAACTATTCATCTACTTTGTATACGTCCCTTTATGGGGGTCATCTGGTCCCTTTATGGTCATATGGTCCCTTTATAGGCCATCAGAACATCTCATGTATTCATGAGCCATCGGGTTTACTAATGTTAATGGATATACCACGTATGATTATCTGTGAGAATTTGATATGAATACGAATCTATTTTTGATCTGAACTCTAATTTCTGAATCTATTATGGGCATAATTCATAAAATCTTTACTCTGTTATTATTCACTGGGCTCTAATTCACTGTATTATTTATGTATATAGGCGAGCAGGCGCGTGACCTAGCCTAAGCTGCTTCCTGGAATCTATTTTGTCGGCCAACCTCTGAGCCTCTCGAGGAGGTTCCTGATGTGTCTTGTGGTCGACAATTGTGGATCAAGTTTAAGCATTTTGATTTTCTTTTCTTTAAGTTTGATCAAGACTTTTTGTTTATCTGTATATGTGGTGGAGTGTGGATAAGGTCATAAGTATGTCAATATAAGTTTAAACTTTTAGTCCCATGTATATCTGTACAACTCTATAGACATTGTATATTTGTCATTTGCTTTCGGTAGCCTTTTAATTTTGTTTAATTTGTTGAGTGGCCTTCGGTAATCCTAGGATTACTGCCAGTTACGTTGCTAAACCTATTGGGAAGGGTTGGGTCATGATAGAGTGATATTAGAGCACATGTTATACTACACATAAGAGTCCATATGAGCTATAAAATGTCCTAGAAAAAAATTAGGGACATTACATCTGCATGTGTGAGTGTGTGTGAATCACATGAACATATCTAAACCACATATGACCATTGTGAAACTGCGAAGGCTATTTGCCTGTGTTTATTAGTGCTCTGTTTACCTATAGCAAATGGAAAATACAAGAAGTGATGCTACAAGTGAATCCTCTAAGGCCTGGATGAACCGAATGGAACAAATGTTTAAGGCCTTAACAAAATTAATGAGACAACAACAAAGACAACAACCTCTGCCACCTTTATCTCCTCCAGTCCAAATAGAGTCAGTAAACAACGACATTATCGGTTTGACTCAAAAATTTAACAATATGAGGCCACTAACTTTTCTAGGCGGTATTGAACCGCTAAAAGCCGTGACATGGATGTTAGAAACTGAGAAGTCATTTGAAGTGTTTCCGTGCTCCGAGACTCAAAAACTATTGTTGGCTACTTACACTCTAAGAGAAGAAGCTCATCATTGGTGGATGCTTATTCGAAATGGTAATGGGACCATGACACCAATTCAAAAAAATCTTCTATGAGAAATACTTCCCTCAGTGCTTCTAAGACAGAAAAGTATTAGAATTTGAATAACGCGAACAAGGAAACATATTTGTAGCTAAATATGAAGCTAAGTTTACGGAGTTATCCCGATTTGCACCCCACATGGTAGACATAGATATGATAAAGCTCAGAAATTCGAAGGAGGGCTGAATCTAGATGTGTTTGACCGAGTGGGTGTTCTAAAATTGCATAAATATGTGGATGTTCTTGATCGAGTTTTAATCACAGAAGCCAACTTAGCAACAATCAAGAAGACTAAAGCTCCAACAAATGAATGAAGAGGTAAAAGATCTGGATTTGATTTCAAAAAGAGTTGGTCATTCTCAAAAAAGCAAAATACAGGTTCCTCCAGTAATTCAAGTCAGAGTAGTAGATCCACACCTACATGTTTAGAGTGTGGAAGGAAGTATAAGGGTGTATCTAACCGTGCAACGGGTGTTTGCTTCCTGTGCGGCAGAACAAGCCACACGATGAAATATTGTCCTATCGGGTTCGAAAATGCCAACCATCTAGCAACAACTTCATCCAGATCCGTTTCTGCATCAAAAGCGAATACGAGAGCTAACACCGGGAAAGAAACCTTAAGACAGGGTCGAGTATTTGCACTTGTTCCTAGAGATGTGCAGAACACTGAATTAGTGGTGTTAGGTATAATTCCTATCTGTGCTCAGAATGCCTATCTATTGATAGATTCTGGTTCTATCCATTCCTTTGTATCATAGGCTTTTGCGCGGAAGTTGACTAGGCCATTAGAATCTATGAATTATTTGTTGTCTGTATCTATACCATCTGGGGGTTCTATGGCATGTGTTTATGCTTATCCAGCGTGTGATGTTTTGATTGGTGATACGTTGTTGTATGTTGATTTGTTGCCTTTGGATATTGATCACTTTGACTGCATATTAGGTATGGACTGGTTGACTAAGTATCATGCTACGATTGATTGCGCTAATAAAATTGTTGTGTTTTGGCCACCTGGTTCATAGGAGTTTGTATTTACTGGGAATGGGGTAGCTCCTCCACCATATTTGATCTCTTTTATGAAAGGCAGTAAACTATTGAGAAAAGGTTGCCGAGGTTACTTGTGTTGTGTTCTAACTATGACTATTGATAATGCTAATGATAAGAATATCCCTATAGTCAATGAATTTTCTGATGTGTTTCCAAATGAATTGCTTGGAGATTGGATAGATAGGGAAATTGAATTTACAATTAAGGTAGTACCTGGAACCCAACCAATTTCTGAAACCCCATATAGAATGTCAACCTCTGAACTGAAGGAATTAAAAACTCAACTTCAAGAATTACTAGACAAGAAGTTTATCCGACTGAGTACTTCACATGGGGGTGCTCCCATTCTATTTGTCAGGAAGAAAGATGGGTTTTTGAGGTTACGTATTGACTACCGTGAATTGAACAAAGTGACCATTAAGAATAAATATCCACTGCCCCTAATAGATGATTTGTTTGACCAACTTTAGGGAGCCCAAGTCTTTTATAAGATAGACCTTAGATCCAAAAAATTTAAAGCAGAAGACATAGAGAAGACTACCTTCCAGACTAGATATGGGCACTATGAATTTTTAGTAATACCATTTGGGGTAATTAATGCACCTGCAGCATTCATGGACCTAATGAATAGGATTTTCAAACCGTATCTGAATAAATTTGTTGTTGTGTTTATTGATGATATTTTGATATATTCTAATATCAAGGAAGAGCATGAAAATCATTTGAGACTTGTGGTACAAACTCTAAGGGGAAAGAAACTGTATGCAAAACTTTCCAAATGTGAATTCTGGCGTTATTGTGTAACTTTTCTGGGACACGTAATCAACAAGGATGGCATTTCAGTGAATTCATAGAAAATAGAGGCTATAGTGAACTGCCAAGACCGACTAATGTGTCAGAAGTTAAAAGTTTTCTAGGGCTTGTTGGCTACTACCATAGGTTTGTGAAAGATTTCTCAAAACTTGCCGTGCCATTGACACAGTTGACACACAAAAATACACCATTTGATTGAAATGACCAAAGAGAATCTATCTTTTAAGGATTAAAGACCAGATTAGTGACTGCACCAATTCTAACTTTGCCTAATGGTATAGACGAATTTCAAATTTACAGTGATACTTCATACAAAGGTTTGGGTTGTGTACTAATGCAAAGTGGTAAGGTGATTGCTTACGCTTCTTGCCAACTCCGACCTCATGAAAAGAACTATCCGACTCATGATCTTGAACTTGCAGCCATGGTCTTTGCCCTAAAAATTTGGCACCATTATTTGTATGGAACAACTTGTGAGGTATATACAGACCACAAAAACCTAAAACATTTCTTTACTAAAAAAGAACTAAACATGAGACAAAGAAGATGGCTTGAGTTAATTAAAGATTATGACTTACAAATTTTGTATCATTCGAGAAAGGCAAATAAAATTGCAAATGCTTTGAGATGAAAGTCCATTGGAAATTTGGCTTATTTACTCACCAAAAATGCTAGAGGCCCCAAAAATTCTACCAAAAGTTTTACCAAATGTCTCACATAGGTGTGGGACCCACATGGGACCCACATTGTGTGGGTCCCACACCCATGTGAGACATTTGGTAAAACTTTTGGTAGAATTTTTGGGACCTCTAGCATTACTCTTTACTCACTAGGTAGAGAGACTTGTTGTATGATCTGGAAAGAAATGAAATTGAAATTGTGTTGCGTGAAAAAGGTGCAGTCCTGGCTACCATTTATGCACAACCGACTATCACTGAGGAAATTAAAGAAAGGCAACTACAAGATGAATTTTCTAAAGAAAATTGTGGATGAAATCGATTCAAAACCAAGGCCAGGATTGGTGTATGAAAATAATGTGTTAAAATTTTAGGGTAGACTTTGTGTACTAGGCTATTAATTTTGCTATGCATCCGGGAACACAAAGATGTATCACGACCTAAAATAGAATTTCTGGTGGCCTGGAATGAAGAAGAGTATTGCAGATTATGTAACCAAATCTTTACATTGCCAACAAGTAACAGCTGAACATCAACGACCCGTTGCATTACTTCAGCCGCTCCCAATGTCGAAATAGAAATGGAAGCACATCACGATAGACTTCATTGTCGGATTGCCCCGCTCCTCTTGAGGTATGGATTCTATCTGGGTTATTATTGATCGCTTGACCAAATCTGCATACTTTTTGCCTGTCAAAACTTTTTATAATGTGGATAAGTTGGTTACTAGTTATATGAATGATATTGTGAGACTACATAGAGTTCTAGTATCCATACTGTCAAACAGAGATTCCAAGTTTACTTTAAGATTCTAGCAAAGTCCGCAACGAGCCTTGGAAATTGAGCTGAGACTGAGTAGTGTCTATCATCCACAGACAGATGGCCAATCTGAACGAACCATTTAAACCTTGGAAGATATGGTCAAAATGTGTGTACTAGATTTCCAAGGAAATTGGGAGACTTATTTGCCTTTGGCCGAGTTTGTATATAACAACAGCTACCACTCAAGCATTAGAATGGTTCCTTATGAAGCCCTATATGGTAATAAGTACCGATCTCCAATTTGTTGGGCCAAAGTAGGCGATAGACCATTGCTAGGACCAGAACTTGTGCAAGAGACGACTGAAAAAGTTATGTTGATTTAGCAACGATTGAAAACAGCCCAAAGTCACCAAAAGAGTTATGCAGATGTTCTGAGGAGAGACATAGAATATGAAGTAGGCTACCATGTGTTCATTAAAGTAACTCCTATGAAAGGCTAGACATGGTTTGGGGTTAAAGGAAAGTTGGCACCACGATACATTGGCCCGTATGAAATTATTGAGAAAATCAACCCTATAACATACCAAGTGTCTCTACTTCCGATTATGGAGAACATGCACATTGTCTTTCAAGTTTCAATGCTTCGGGATTATTTGAGAGATCCGTTACATGTGATTGAGCCAACTCATGTGCTTTTATAAGATGATTATACTTACGAGGAACGACCAATCCAAATTGTCAACCAAAGAATCAAGAGATTGAGGAACAAGGAGATTCCATTAGTGAAGGTTGATTAGAAAAATCATGGAGGAACTTATGCAACATGGGAAACAAAAGAAGATATAATGAAGGGATATCCAGATTTGTTTCCATTAGACCCCACGTTCTTCCGAAATGAAAGTAATTCGAGTTTGGAGGACCAAACTCTTTAAGGGGGAAAGACTGTAATAACCCTAACCTGTAATGTGATAACCCTGTCTTGTGTTAGGTTAATTAATCATGATTATGTTGTGAATATGTGATTAATTTGAATTTGGGTGTTAATTGTATGATTTTATGTGATTTTGGCCTTATATCTGTTCATCGTAGGAAGATCTGTTCATTTTATTGTTATAAATTGAAAATTGAAAGCCTTATTGGCCACAGAAACCGAAATTGACTACGCCATTGTGATTAGCGTAATTTTTAGAGCCTACGGTGAAATTCAATTGAAAATTTATTCGGAACAAATTAATTAGTTTAAATTGAATTAATTAAGCACCATTGATTAGTTCTAATTAAGTGTGATTAGGGAAAGCCTATATAAATGAGCTAAGTGTGCTTAAGCTCATATTTTTGAGCTCAAATCAGATTCTACACTCTAGAGAGAGAGAGGGTGAACTGAATTTAGAGAGAGAGAGAGAGAGGAGCCATTCTTGAAGATTTTGCAAGAGAACTCAAGTTTTGGAAGGCTAGGCTTTAGAACTAGATAAAATTGTGAAGATTGAAGCTCCTAGGTGAATAATTGAGCATAAATTCATGAGTTTGAGTTTGTGATTTTTTGAATTCAAAGTTATCTGGTAATCAAGAACAAGAATTAAGTTGAATTTGATGAATTTGAAGTCATTATAAACATGAATGAAAGGATTGCCATGAATTTGTGTATTTGAGCATGAAAAATATGATCCATGTTGAATTTTGATTAAGATTCATTCTTTTGATCATCTTTTGCATCACGTAAAGTTGAGAATGGAAGTTATATTCCACATGCAAGCATAATTCATGGAGGTATAAGTTTTGGTTGCATGAATTTGAAGTATTGGAAATAAGTTTGGTATAAATTGTGTATGCATGTAATTAATTCATGGGAATTGAGCTTCACAAGGTTGTAAATTTACTATTTGTATCATGTTAGAAGATGTACAAGTGAATTATGAGTCATAACAAGCAAATTACATCAATTAAAATGCAAATTTGAAGCTCAAACAGAGTTCTGGAAAACCCAGAATTCAACTTGTGCGCTCGAACGTGAAAAGCCTCGCTTGAGCGTGAATTTGTAGCTCCTAGAAGTTTTGTAGAGGTTGCATAGTGGCTCGAGTGGCCGAATCTAGGCTCGAACATACCCTTCTTTGCACGACTCCTTGCTCAAGCGTCAATGGTCTCGCTCAAGCGTAAATTATAAGCAACCAGAACTTTTGCAGACCAGAGGGGTCCGCTCGAGCGACCAAATTTGCGCTTGAGCGGAGAGCCCTGTCTTAGAAATTTTGAAAAGGTATTTTACGATTTATTTTCCGTTCTCTTTCATTTTTGAACACTCTTAGGCATACATTAAGCATTGTAAATGACCTAAAAGGATAAGAAAGAGGCCTAAGAGAAGCAAATAGATTAAGAACGGATTGAATCATTTGTGACCCAATATGTTATGTAATGTGTAGGGTTAAGCATAAGGGTAAATCCTTCGGCAGAATGCTGTGAGTAATATCTTAGTAAAGATATGTTCAAGTACATTATTTTTCAAATGTTACTTCTGGATGAGCCTTATGGATTTGTATTTTGAATTATGGATGAAACTGTCAATCTTTTGCATAAGACTAATTAAATATGAATATGATCATGATCACAGATATGAGACACACATAAATACAAATATGAGAATGACTGGACCAAAGGCTGTTTGACATAGATGATTGGATCAAAGGTCGTTTGACATGAATGAATGGGCCAAAGGCCATTTGACATGAACAAATTGGGCCCGAGGCTGTTCGATACATTTGGACCTGAGGCCGTTTGATATGACTGCTACAAATTTCATTCATGTACTCTTTTATTTTTATATTATTCACTGGACTATCATTCATTCTCATTTATGTGTGTGTAAGTGAGCAGAGAGATATCCAAACTCAGCCTTAGTGAAAGACATAAGATAAGTCAAGTTTTTTTTTTTTTTGGAGTCAGCCCCGAACGTCTCACGCATGAGACTTTGTTTCATTTCTTTTGTTTTGTTTCCCTTTTGTTACTTGGTGAATATATTGGATCACCATGTATATAAGCTTTTTGTTTGGTTGACTGTATGCTTGAAAGTTCCTGGACATATAAGATGTTAATTCTGACTACATGTGTGAGTTATTATGGAATGTTAATGAAATGTTTTGCGTTATCATGTAAGCACAGCTCATTGGACTAAATTTTTAAGTTTGCTTTCGTTTAGGTCCTTTATTCTATTGAAATTATCTTTAATCAGGATTGAAGGTCGTAGGTAATACTTTGATTACTGGCCAGTTATGACCTAAATCCATTGCAATGGGTGAGGGTCATGACATGTAATTAGCTGATAAACCTTACTTAAGAATGTTAACAAGTAATTGTGATGAAAACATGTGTCAATTGTGTGTTATATGTGTCATATGCGTTCGTATCTGTCAATCATAAAAATATCTATCCGTGTTTCTGTTTCATTAAGCGAATTGAAGGTCTTATCAGCATCCGATCACGAAATTGCCTAAGTTAATGTGTAATTTGGAATTTTTAGAATTTTATGGTAGGATTGATTGAAATTCGATTCGGAACCAAATAATTAGAATGAAATAATTGTAATTGATTAGTTTAAGTAAGGATTAATTAATTTAGCCTAACCAAGCCTATATAAGGAGCTTTTATAATGCATTAGAACAATTCACTCATCATTTTGAGCTCCAACATAGAGAGAGGGAAAGAAGGGAGGAAATTGAACTTAACAAGAGAATTGCTAGAGATTTAGAGGAAATTGAAGAGGGCTTGGAAGATTAAGCTTCTACACTTGAGAATTCAAGACTTAAGGTAGGAATTCACCCTTTTAATTGTGAAATAGAGTTGTTTAATGCATGAAATCATGGAAATTAGAGATTAAAGATAGGAAATAAGCTAAAAGGTAGATTTGAGAATCAATTCATACATGCATGTGCATTTCATTGCACTTACAACATATTTTCTAAGAAATTCTCTCATGCATGTGACAATTCTAACTTCATTTTGGGAATTCATCATGTTTTCCATCTTTTTACTTTATTTGATCATGATTGGGTGGTCTACATTCAAAGGTTTACATGCATGTTCTATATATGTACATTTGAAGTTTGACATTAAGCAACTGACATGCTTTTGGGGCTTCCTTTTGCAAAATGACCTTTAATTAATGATGTTTTATAAGTTTACAAGTGTTTTCTCAAGTTTTGGCCCAAAAGAACATGATTTGGTGTAATGGAAATGGATTTTGAACTTGGAACTACAATCTGTAAACTCTAGAATTTGTATCATTGCTTGAGCGACCACCCTTTGTTTGGTACCTTGCCTCGAGCGACCAAAAGTTGGCTCGAGCATAAAATTCGAGCTCCCAGTACTTTGCAGACACGAGCACTCCGCTCGAGCGACAAAACCTACGTTCGAGCAACAATGTTTATTTTTATGCCTTGGCTCAAGCGATTAGAAGTTGCGCTCGAGCGTAAAATAAGAGCTCTCTGAAGTTTTGCAGACCAAGGGGTCCGCTCGAGCGACAAAAGTTGCGCTCAAGCGAACTGCCCTGTTTCTAAAAATTTTGCAAAGTGTTTTCAAGTGCATTTTGTTCATCTTTATTGCATCCTAGGCATTCCTAGGCCATGATTAAGCTACATTAATGAGGATAAGGAATAGAAGCACACCAAGAACGAAAAGAAATAAGCTATGTGTTTTTCTGAACCTGTGTTCCAATATGTATCCGTTATGTGTTTGTGTAGGTCACATTCCATAGACTGTCTAATCTGTCTGCTTTGTCTGTTCTGCTACTGGAGCTATCTGTGAGTAATAACTCTGTAAAGTCATGTTTAACTTTAAGTATTTTCTGAATGATATGATATGATATGATATGATATGATATGTTCTCTGAAATATTATATGATGATTAAATGAATGATTGTCCAACTTTTTGAAATGTATTTGTGGCATCCTTAGCATCATGTGATATCTGTTACTTGGTACCAGGGTTGGTTATGGATAACTATTCATCTTCTTTGTATGCATCCCTTTATCGGTCATCTGGTCCCTTTATGGGTCATCGAAATGTCTCATGTATTCATGAGCCATCAGATTTATTAATGCTAATGGATGCACCATGTATGATTATCTATGAGAATCTGATATGAATATGAATCTGTTTCTGATCTAAACTCTAATTTTGATTCTATTATGGACATTATTTATAAAATCTCTACTCTGTTATGATTCACTGGGCTCTAGCTCACTGTATTATTCATTTTTGTAGGTGAGCAGGCGCATGACCAAGCTTAAGCTGCTGCCTGGAATCTATTTTGTCAGCCAACCTCTGCGCCTCCTGAGGAGGTTCCTGATGTGTCTTGTGGTTGACAATTGTGGATCAATTGTAAGCCTTCTGATTTTCTTTTGTTTAAGTTTGATCAAGACTTTTTGTTTATCTGTGTATGTGGTGACGCATGGATAACGTCATAATTATGTCAATATAAGTTTAAACTTTCAGTCCCATGTATGTCTGCACAGCTCTATGGATATTGCATATTTGTCATTTGCTTTTGCTAGCCTCTTAATTTTTTTTAATTTGTTTAGAGGCCTTCGGTAATCCCAAGATTACTGGCCGGTTATGGCTCTAAACCTATAGGGGCGGGTTTGGGTCGTGACAATTATAGTAGTGATAGATATTGACTCAATTTGGTATCACTTGTAATTTGGTATCACTTGTAATTGAGTTTTTATGATCATAACGTTTTAGATTATTTGTTTCAAGAATTAAAATAAGTTATAAATTTGTTTGGTATAACCTTTTAGGTTTTTTTTTTTTTTTTTTTTTTTTTTTTTTTTTTTTAATTAAACTTGTTTGGTTACACATTATATGCAAAAATATCTAGCATGCACCAAAAATTTATAATTAAAAATATTTCTCATTTTTTTATTTTTCAATTTAGTTGAAAAAATACAAAAAAATTATAATCTAAAATTCCAAGAAAACACAACTAGTGATTTTTTTTATTAAATAATTGGTTTATAAGTGTTATCAAAAGAGACACAAGTTATAAACAAAATATAAAAAAAATATGAAATTGTCCAAAAGAAATTGTAAAAAAAAAAAAAAAAAGAAGACACAAACACAAAACAAAAGACAAAGGCAAGAAGGGAAAGAAAAAAAGAGAGCCACGCTATGGCAATTCCCTCTTATATTATAGTAAGATAGGATAAGATATATATATATATATATAGTGTATAGAAAAGAGATCACAAATGACATTCTGATTGAATTTTTTTTAAAGAGAATACAAGAAATAATATTTTCACCATTAAAACAATTAGGAGCGGAGAGACACAGAGACTAGGAGCTCACGTAGCCCCCTAACTTTTCAAAATTTTTTTTTTTGGGGGGGGGGGCTTAGCTGACACACACAGTCACGTGCCGCCGTCCCTTCCCCCTATTGACACAGTCACAGCTCCACGTCTTCACTTTTCAACTATTTTTATTTTTTTTACTCCCAATCCCAACCAAACACACACTCACCTTACCCACGTTTTGTTTTGTTTTTATTTTATTTTTTTTTGAGTCCTAATCCTAACCAAAACTGACACACACACAACCCAACCACGAAAACAATTTAAAAATTTATAGGGGAAACTAAAAAAAAAAAAAAAAAAACCTTGATGGGCAAGGCTTTCAATGGTAGGTGGTAGGACCTCTAAAACCTGAAGTTCATTATTTTTTTATTTATTCACTGTACTTGTTAAGTCTCTCCTTATTTTCTGTCTTTTTTGTCTCATTTTGTTGCTTTGTAATTTACCGACTCACGATTCACCAAATTGGGATTAAACAACACAAATTTGGGACCGCACTACAACCTTGGTGTTTTCTCTTCATTGTTTATTGGTAACTTTATTTATCATTTTTTTCTTTTAAACAAAAATTATGAATATTAATTTATAGTTATTTGTTAAGTTTTGATTTGTAAAATATATATATATATATTATTTATGTGAAAATAAGAGATTTTGATATGCTAAAATTATGAATCTTGATTGATGGTGATTTATATTAAAATTAGGGATTTTGGTTTGTTGTTGCTTGTGTTGGAAAAATAATGATTTTGGGTAACTTTAATGCAATATTAAAGTGGGTCACAATCCTCAATTCAGGTGGAGTAAAGTGGGTTTAGATTCTTTGTAGTGAGACCTTTACACCACAAAAAGAATGACAAAAATCCATTAAGATTTGAATGAGAAATTAACTCATTAAGTTGGCCTCATGAAAGAAGTGTTGGGAAAGGTCTAAAACCTGGTATCTCACATTGATTGTAGAGGAGAGCATTAATGGGTATTTAAATCCCATTTTTTGCCTAAGGGTGTAAGCCCTTTGGGGCATTTAAATTTTCTGAAGGAAGGGAGTTATGAATGTTTCAATGATGGACTTGGGCCAAGGCCATAGTCTAAGTTCGTTAGATAAAAATTACCACACGCGTGTGCGCCGTCCGCTCGCCTAGACCAGACAGGTGTAGCTAAACTTTTCACGCTCCTTTCAGAAGATGAGAAGCCATACAGTTTGGACTCCCGTGGTTCTGAATCTGATTTCACAAGTGCAATGTGAAACAGTGAAAACACAAAAAGAGTCCAAATTCGGCAATTCTTTTGGAAAATCGATGTTTGAATCACATGTCAAAGATGGAGAGAGTGATCTTGGAAAAAAAAGAGAGGGAGAGAGAGAGAGAGAGAGAGAGAGAGAGAGAGAGAAGAGAAGAGGAAAAAGAAGAATTTTGTTGAGTCTTGTACAACAAAGGTAAACCTACATCACCTTTTCTCTCAAGTTCTTTTAGCACTTGTTTTTCCCCTCCTAATACATTCTCTTTATATATATATATATATATGTATGTTGTAGTCTAGGCCAACACTCTTGTATAAATGTGTATTAATCAGGAAATGGTGTGTTTCTCTTTCTTTCTTAAATTTCCAATTGCAAATCTTTTCCCTCTCTTGAATTTAATTTCCTATCAAAACTCCAAAAACTTAAAATATATTTCTATGGTGTAATATTTGGTATGTCTAGAGTATGTGATAATTTTGGTAGGACCTAAGGATGTAATTTTACAACCTAAACAATTTTTCTAAGTTTGTTACTCACAGAACTAGAAAAACAGTCAACTTTCTCCATTTTTATAAAATTCCAAAAAAATAATATTGAGTCCACTTTTATGTCAAAATCTTAATCTTCATGTTATATTTTAACTAAAATTTGTTTGAACTCAAGAGAGTGAGGGGTTTGAGAGAAAAACCGATTTGCGTAACGGTCAGCGAATCTGGACAGATCTTGGTAATTCTGAATTATCTTAAAATCTAAAATACGAAAATCTGGAAAATAAAGTATGCTCTGGAAAAGTATCTGCAAACCAGGTACTTAGGGCCAATAAAAGTACTTTTTTCATAATTATTTTCAAACTGGTTCAAATATGGAAATCTGGAAATTTGTGTTAATATGCTCTTTATTTGGTTTGCAACTCTTATATTCTATGTTTCTTGAATGTCTTAGTCTCGATATGTAATCTATGACAAATTGTAAATTTGCTTTACCATGAATAAATTACTTGTTGTTTAGTTTGGATTCGTAATTATATTGACCATGCTCTGCTATAACTGAAAACATAATGCACTTAATAAAGGGGAAATCAGATGGGATGGTAATGGGTTGCGATCATTGTATTGAATTTTATGAGATAATGAACGATGGATTCAAGAGTATGATATTGTGGAAGGCATTCCATTTTTGTGAAGTCTTGCACAAGTGTGTTTTCGAACCCTAACATGGCACGAGAGGTATTCTGGCTACTTAACAGAAATGGGAGGCATAAGGGTGGTGGTGAGGGTCTCACACAGGGAGAGTATCCCTAGAAGCCCGTTCCCTTGAGACAGACCGTGATGTCACCACTCGGATATGTAACCTAGGTGCATGGGCATCATTGGTAATTGTGCGGTAAGCGACACACTGGTGGTTATACGGTAAGCAACGCATTGGTATTGTATGAATCAAGCGGGAGTCAGAATTGCACGTGGCCAGTGTTAGTGGTTGGGTATGAACGGCATTTTGCGGCGAGTTGCCTAGAACTAACTAAAATTGACTATTATTTATTTTGCGGCATACTGCTTAATTATTGCTTTCACTGTATGTTATGATTGTGTCGTTATGTTACTTGTGTGTTTAGAATGGAAAAAGGGTCGGGGTGCGTGTGTTTACTGGGCATTCAAAGCTCATGATGTTTTATGCCAGGTGAAGGCAAGTTTTACACCAAAAACGGAATCCGTAAAAGCTTTGAGAAACCATGGCTGCCTTAGAGATTAGATTTTATATTTCCTGTATTTTGGATAATCTTTTTGTATCAAGGAACTGATTTGTATTTAAAGATCTGAAGAATTTTATTTGTAACTATTATTAATATTTTCTTTTAGTGTAATTATTTGTATTTTGAACTTAAAAATGATGTGTATCCGCTAGTTAAACCCTAGTGTATCGTTGTATTATATTATCAAAATTTGGGGCGTCACAAAATGGGCTTAAAATGGACATTTAATCAAACTATCACAATTCAAGCAACTAGCTTTCATTCACAGGCATTCAAATAGTTACATCATTTAATCATTTAAGCAATTAGTCTCATGGAAGTATGCTTTGACATGGTAACATAAACATTCGATGTAAGATGCTAAAACACGAAATTACTCACCTAGTACTTCGAGCCAAAACAATGCAAAATTTATTAGGGGAAAAAAAATGCATGCTCCTAATTAATGCAATATGATGAATGCAACATACACATTATGTATTTTATAGGCTCGGCTATGAGCATGGAATATGATTTCATTCAAGATATGCAATAAAGTACATAGTCAAGTAATGAATTTGAACCAATATTGTGAAACCCGGACCGGACCGGCCGGTTGAACCGGTTGGACCGGGAATCGAGCCTTGTTCCGGTCTGGTCAACCCCCTAGAACTGGAGTAGGAGCAAAACCGGCCTAGAAGTGGAAAACCGGAAGACGCCGTCGAACCGGGAAAACCGGTGACCCGGGCTGGGTTTGGTGGGTTAGACCATTGAATTTTTCTTCTATTTTTTTTTTTAATATTTTCTTTCTTTCTTTCTTTCTTATATATATATGTATATATATTATATAAATATATTTCAAAATTTTGACTAAAAGTTCTTACTTCAAGAGTCTCCTCTCATAAGGAAGAGTCTCATTGGAAGTTGGAGAAGATTATGAAAGTCTATTCCTATTTATAGGAAAAGATTTTTCAAAGAGAACCTACAAAATTCTATGTAGGATTCAATCAAATTATTTGAAACATATTGATTCGAGGGAGAGTTGAAAATTTCATTTCCCTCCAAAATTAAACCTAACATTCAATCAATTTGTTTGGAGGGAATGTTTAAAAATTTTAATTTATTTAAAGCAAGTAATTTTTTTTTTATCAATTATGACTTTATTAAATATTATTAATAAATATTATACAATAATTTTTATTTTTATTTGAGTATTTATATATATTTTTATTTATTTATAATTTTTAATTATATAATATTAATTATGACATCACGGTTCGACCACTTTGACCCGACAGTTGAACCGGTGACCCGTCCACCCGGTCCCTTTTCCGGTTCGCTCACCGGTCCGGTTTTTATAACAAATATTGATATTGGGTTAGCATGATGAGTCGAGCCTTGGATGCATGCAAGACAATGGATGCAAAACATAAGAATGCTAATTTCAAAAATGATGTCCTATACTAATAGCTATAAGCGAGTAATTAAAAGGGAGAAAGACATGGGGTTAGAAGACATACAACTTATTAAATAATTGCCCTCGTGCAAGATGCTGCGAATCAAAGTCCGAAAGTCCAAATTAAATTAATTATTACAAAACCGAATGAATAAATAAGCGAAGAATTAACTAGCTAACTATGCTATTACATCAATGATAAACATGATAAGTAGACTAACTATTTAAGCTAACTATCCATAACAATTACAAATAAACAATAATGATAATCACAACACTAATAATTAACAAGACTAATTATAACAACAATAAAAAATAAATTAATTAATTACAGCAATGATCATGATGTAAGTAAGGATGTGCAAGGGTTGTATGCACAATGTTCAAGAACAGCTCTATCTGTCCAAGCTTGCTCTATTTCACATTTAGCCACTACCCTTTGTTTTTTGCAAAAGACACTGCTAACCAAACATTGATGACCGGCTGGCCCTCAATGAAGCCTGCCCGAGCCTAAAGAAGGCCGGTCGTGCCTCAATTTCATGCAAAATTCTATTTTGTGCTTTGAAGTGAAAACAGTGAAGACAGAGTGTTCTGAACTCTGTTTGTCCTTCTCATACTTCTCTGTCATGGAAAAGCCTTGAGAGAAGGTTGAAATCGTTTCTAAAACCATCAATGAGCAAGTTGATTGCTTGATGATTTCGGGTACAATTTGGACAAAAATCAATAAATGAAATGAACAACAACCACCCCTCCCTCCTATCCTCAAGTGAACTCAAAGAGGGAGGTAGAGACACTTCAAGGTTCATCAAAAGATCATGAATTGATGTAAGACAACCCTTGACACAATGGATTTGGCATAACGTCCGGCTGAACCCCAAACAATATAACTCATTTTCTTTATGTGGGTTGGTTCATTTTAAGCCAAATTAATAGTCTTTACCATCCTTTAATCCATTAAATCCAAGATGATTGCTACGTCCACTAAGTGAGAAATATGTCAAACAGGAGGCGATTCTCAACATGAAAAAGAGACTACACCATTGGCAATGAACCTCCGTAAAGATTAACCCATTAAGCATAAACCGCTAGTTCACGTTTTGAATAACCGTCAACCGATTGAAACAACTCTCAAATGAAAGAGATGAATGGCAAATTGATTATTAAAATGAGGTTCTTAAACATGGAAATGAGTTAAAGAAAAGCTAAGAACAATATACAATAAGCTATTTAGGCAAACTTATGAGACAACAACCAAGTTAATCAAAGCATGAACTATTTAGATAACTTAGAACAGCCTCAAAACAGCCCTTAAGAGAGAAAAAAACAGTTGCTAAAAGTGCATGAAAAGAGCCTAAAAAAAGCTAATCAACAAAGAGATAAAACAAAGTTAGTAAACAAGAACAATAAGGGGTGGCTAGTCCGTCCCTTTTGAGACTTCAAAGCATGATTTTTAGCCTCTTTTTAACTCTTAAAATCAGTTTAGAGACCAAAGAAAAAAAGTGTAAAAGTAAGGGTTTGAGCTATAGGTAAAGGTGTAGAAAGTAACTCTGAAAATTAGTTTAGGGAGAAAAGAAAAAGAGTGTAAAAGTAAGGGTTTAAGCTATAAGTAAAGGTATAGTGAGTGTAAATTCTCTCTACCCTTTTGGTAGCTCTTCAAACCCAAACTCAAACACTTGGAATAGAATCAAAACAACATAAAACTACAAGAACTAGATAGAAAATGAAAGAACAATAAGTAAAAGAGAGGATGACAAGCTTATACCTCTCAAAGAAGTGAGCTTTTGCTTATGAATCAAACTAAGTCTCACCACACTCTCAAGCTTGAATTATGGTGTTCAAGGCTCAACCAAGGTTTCTAGGCTAAGGTGTGAAGGTGTATATGATATATGGATATAGGTTTAAGGTGATAGGTTTGCTCAAAGTGTTGCTTGCACAAGAAGAAGGAGAAGAAGGAGCTCTCAAGGTGGTGTAGAGGCTTTTTAGAAATTCTTCAACCCTCAAAACAGAGATATATGGTTGTTTTTATAGAAGCAAGAAGGGTCATAAATATCTTCAAAAATGGACAGTTGGTGGCCTCCTGCCCAGAACAGTGTTTCTTGCTACTAAGGCACGGCCGACCTTCAATGAGGCACGGCTGGGCCTTAATGTATTCCCTTTTTTTTTGGCTTCAGACTCAGCAAAGGGTGGCACAATGTGTAAAAATGAATTTCTTGGGTATAATCAGTGGGAATATGGGAGGTTTGGGATTGTTTTGGAGCTTTAAACATGGACCCTTTGTTAAGACCTCGAACTACGCACAACACCACTTTCATTATTGAGTGTACTGGCCGAAGCGCTCGAGCCTTGTGGGCAGTAAAAAATGGGGTGTCCACAACCGGGTCGGGGTCGGGTCGTAGGTCAGGGATCTTGAGGCTTGAGGCTTGCTGGAATGGATTAAGTGTGGGGATTGGGTTTGGCCCACCCATCTTAATCGTTTTGGGCCAAGCCAGATCTGTGGCCTACAAATATATATATACACAAAACTGATGTGTATAGCTAGTAACTCCTCAATTGATGATGGACTTAAACCCATAAGTTTTTCAGATTAATTCTCAGAATTAAATCTTGCATTTGTTGCAGGAGGCTCTTTATCTCCCCTTCTCCATGTGTATAAAATGAGACTCATCTCCTTCAGTTTTCTACCCAGAAATTTTGCTCTTCTTGTCTTCAATAATTTCCTCCAGTTTTATATTATACTCTTCCTATGAGAGAGTACTGCAAAGTTCTATTTGCCGAAGCTACTCGGTTGGTGCATTGTTGTAGCTGGTCCAACCGTCGTATCCTAGGAGATGGACGTCGAACAACCTTTAACACCCAACCGGTGAGGTAACGAATCTATTTTAAGTAGGGGTACAAACAAACCGAGCTGAGCCGAGCTTTGTTGAGCTCGAGCTCGAGCTCGGCTCATTTACTTATCGAGCTTGTTTATTGAGCTCGAGCTCGGCTCGATAAGAAACTGGGCTCTTGCTCAGCTTGGTTTGGCTCGATAATTTTTTTTAATATTATTTAAATAAAAAAATTATTGATATTATTTAATATATATAATGTATTTATATTATTATTTATATATATTTAAATATTATTTAATATATAAATAACATATTTATTATATAATTTAAATAAAGATAAACGAGCCCAGCTTGACGAGCTGAGCTTATGCGAGCTTGAGCTCGGCTTGTTTACTAAACGAACCTAATATTCGAGCTCGAGCTCGGCTCGTTTACTAAACTAACCGAGTCGAGACGAGCCTAGCCGAGCTTGTTTATGAACAGTTCGGTTCATTTGTAGCCCTAGTTTTAAGGACACTATCTAGTTTAGGCTTCGGTCTGCCTTCTGTTGCTATTTTATTTTATCTATTTCTATTCTTCTAGATGTAATTTCTAGCATGGTGTTGTATTCTATAATTTCAATTATGACATATGAATTTATTTGTTCTATTTGATCCCACAATTTATACAACAAACTTAAAACAGATCAAAGCTATTTTCCATGAAATTGAATTAATAGATTCATATATAATGTGACGGTGGGAAAAAAATAGATTTTCCTTGCACATGATTTTGTTTATATACTTGCACATGTTTCATCCTTATGAGTAACTTAATATATTTTTTGTTTGCTAATAAACAGATTCATGACTGTATGCATGTTACTGTTTCATTGTATGCACTGTTTGCATAATAGTTGTCTATTATATAAAAAAAAGAAAAAAAAAGAAAAAAAAAAGTACTTCATGCCTATCTTGCTATGGTTTGTTTTCCCTGAGCTTTAGTGCGTTCTATAATTTTTTTAAAAAAATCCTGATATACATGGCTCACGGTTTGCATTGAGCACCAATATATATTCTCTTTATGTACCAACAATTGCATATAGGCTATTGTTTTATTAAATATTTGCATAGGCTACTGTTTGTTTATAGAAGTCATGTTTTGATTTTTGTTCATTAGATTTAATTGTTAAACACAAAATAGCATGCTTATGGGTGTTGCAATATTTGACATGCATATTATTTTCTAGAATATTTGCATGATCTTAATTGCTAGAGTCACTTTTATGATTAGTGTAAATTAGATTTTATGTAACTCTAACCTATTACATTTTTAGTTTAATGTATTTGGAATTATAAAATATTTGTAACTTGTTTATATTTATGTACATGGTTATTGTATAAACTAAATTTTAAATTTTAATTTTGGAGTTTTAGTTTTATTTGTGTAACTCATGCCTAGTAATTCAATTTATTTATTTGGAATTTTAAGTTTACATGTTTATTGTAATTTAAATTCATATGTAACTCATGGCTAGAATTTTAATTATTTAGGAGGTATAAGGCTTTGTAACTTGAGTAATAATTATATATATATAACTCTTGGCTAATAACTTTTAATTTAATTTCTAGAGTTATTGAGTTGTTTTTTGTAACTAATCTATCTATTTAATTGATTAGTTAATTTTATTATTAAATAGTTTGTTAGATGGTTTCAAGTAATTTATTATATATACAGTTTCTTTAAATTGGTTGGTGTGTGTTTTCTTGTGTTTTTCTGCTAACTTTCTTTACAGGAATACCTATGCGAAAGAGATTGGAAAAACAAATATAAAACTAAATGAATAGTATTTGGGACGTGTAGCTCGGCTTTTTCACACCCCCTCTCGAAAACACGAAAAGAAGCCTTACAGTTCGGACTCCCACGGTTCTGAATCTAATCTCACAAGTGCAATGTGAAATTAATAAACACGAAAGAGTCCAAATTTGGCAAATCTTTTGGAAAATTGATTTCAGGATCAAAAATACCAAAACTTGAATGCTTTGCCAAATATAAAGTCGCCACCTAAATATTTTATTTTTGAGAAAATTTAGGAAACCCATGACTCTTGCCAAAGACCATGTGTCCGTCATCACCAACGTTGTCTTAACTCGGGAACTTAGATACGAGAGGGGCAGGTCATGAATTGAGCACCCCCTCTCACCCGATCAAAGATCAGCCTCTACTAATCATGATATGATATTTATGTACATTACGTGTTCTTATTTCGGTTATTAGACTAGTTTTACTATGTGATACGCACAAGCAAATATAGACTAGTTTGCTCAAGTTGGAACGACTCAATTTCATGTTTGTTTGCGAAAATAGTTTGAATTTGCCACCTCAAGTGGGCTTAAAGTTAACGGATTTGCCACCAAACATAGTGGGCTTAAAACATGATTTGCTACTCAACAAAGTGGGCTTAAAACTTACATTCGTTGAATCGTTCCAATTCAAGCAACAAGCCTTCATCCACAGGCATTCATTCAGTTTAGCATTTAAGTAGATAGCCTCATAGCAAGCATGCTAATCATGGCAACATTCACATTCATGCGAGTATGCTAAAGCATAAAAAACTCACCTAGTACACCAAACTAAGAAGATATGAGTTAGAAAAATATGCATGATTCCTAACTATATAAGATGCCTAATGCAACACATGCGATAATGCAATTAATAGGCTTGGCTACTAATATGGCATATGAATCGATTTGATAACATGCGGTTAAACACGTATTCAAAGAATTATTTGAAATTGCAATGCAGTTTGAATGATGCGCCAAGTCCCGGTGCATGCAATACGAATGAATGGATGCAAGCATAAGGCATGCTAATTGAAACATGTCCCTAATCTAACCATAAAAAATGGGTAAATAAAAGGGAGAAAGACGTGGAGTTGGAAGACATATATGCACACACGCACACTTATTACAATATTACGCCCTCGTGAAGGAGGGTCCGAATGAATAAGAGCTAACTAACTAGCAACTAAACTAAGCTAATTAAACTAATCTAATTAAGCTAATTAGACTAATTATTACAAACCAAATGAATAACTAGCTAAGCTAATTACTAATTATTTACAACACTTTTAACTAACTAGTAAATTAATTAATTAACAACACAAATGCACATGAACTAAGCAATTAAGACATTAAACTACGCTACCACTGCTCCGCCTCAGGAAGTGGAAGACCCACATGCTCAGTTTTGGCCCGAAAGACCTCCGCTTTGCTCTCGAAAGCCTTTGTTTGTAGGATTGAGCATTTCTAGAACCTTTCTGCTCCATCTTACCAAAATCAACAGAAGTTTACATCAGTAGCCTGCCGACCATGGATGGATGCTGCCGGCCCTCTATTGGCCAAAAGGGTGGTCTGCCAGCCATTTATGGTACACTGTCGGCCACTGATGCATTGGATCACCATGTTGCCACAGAGTACAAATAGAGAAAAAATAGGGTTTTTCCAAGGATTGTCTGCATAATTCACCTCTCCTTTTCATGGACGAATCTAAGGAATTGTGAACTTAAACGACAAACCACCAATCAAAGCAATTTAATTGCATGATGGCTTGTGCTTCAAGGTGTGCAAGCTCAATAAATGCAAAACAAGGCATTCAAGAACCATCACCGTATCATGCATGATCAAGGGCAAGGGAGACCTAGGAAACTTGAGACATTTCATCACTTTTGAGTATGAAATGTCCCATTTTTCTTGTGCTCAAATTAACGTCCGATTTGAACACATACAATGTAACACAAAGAAATGCTTATATTGCCACTTTTACTTGTCAATTTCATTTACACATTTTAGTTACCAAATCATTCTTTATCAATTTGTCCATTAGTGAATGTCCTCTAAGATGAAAGAAGTGTCAACCAAGGGATAATGTAAGGCAAGAGAGAGATCATGCCGTCGATAATGAACCCTCAAAGAGGATTAAACCATTAAGCATGACCTCCATCTCAAGCTTAAAGGATCCCAAACTTGAAACAACGCTCAAAAGAAAGTGAAAGAGTGAAGCACAGAGAGAGGTTGCAGAGTTTATAGTGCTGAAATAGAGTAAAAAACAACACTAAAAGATGCTATCTGTAGATGCCCCATTTTTGACCGTCCTTAAGACTTGGACGTCATCGTTTGAGTGCTCGATAATTGCGTTTGTTCGCGCTCGTTTGGAGTCCCTGAGGTTTTTAACTGCGCGCCTTGCCCCTGAGTCTTTGAGCTCTTTTGGTTTTGTGCTTGTTTTAAGCCAAACCTTGGTGCCCCCTTTTGCCTGGAGGGAGAAGTAGAGGTGTAGACCACCTTTCTTCCCTGCCAGCCAGTTTTCTCCCCTGTAGACCACTTGTGGTGGTCGGTCAGCTAGGGTGGGTGTCGGTCGACCACCTTAAGTGGTCGGCAGCCTGCCATCACCTTCTTCTCTTTGTGTAGACCATCTTTCCCCTCCTGTCGACCACTTTTGGTGGTCGGTCGGCTAGGTTTGGTGGTTGGTCAACCACCTTAACTGGTCAGCGGCCTTTCTGCACTTTCTACATATATTCTTGGTGCCAGCTGTGCCAGCTGTTAGGCACAGAATGCATCCTCCCTACATTTGAGCAAGCTTTTTCTTACATCTCTATATAAGGGGAAGTGCTTCCCCCTTAGAGAGGGTTCAGATTTTTTGGAGCAAAAAATCTACTCTTTCTTTAGAATTCTCTCACTCTCTCTCTATATATATTTTTGTGCTTGAAAGTGGGAGTTCTTGGTGGATTTGCAAAGGAACTCTTGACCAAACACCAGCATCATTGAGATAAGATACTTGAGAGCCTTATTTGAGTGACTTTGACCTGATTTTGCCTCAGAAGTAGCTGGTTTTGAAGATTGGGCTTCAAGGGTGAGTAATAGGCTCTTTAAAGCATTATTTTCATTGCTTATTTAGCCATTTTTTCATGCTATTTTAGGCTTAGCTTCCAACTGAAAAAAGTTCTATTTTGAAGTGTTTAAAATGATTATTTAAGGCTTTGTTTGAGTTAGGGGTGGTTTACCCCCTTTGGTGGCTTGTTTTGTCTTGTTTTGTGCCATCTTTTAAGGCCTTTGAGAACATCTCTTTTTGGCCTTCTCACCACTAAAACTCAGAGGAATTTCAGTGGTGGAAAAGTGGTTTTGAGGTTCCAAATGGGTGGGGGTGGTCCCCCCTCCTCTTCTCTAGTTTGCATATATTGATGGCCCTCCAAAAGAGTATGTTTTTCTACTTCTTAGAGGCTTTGTTTAGGCACATTTTTGTGACTTTTCAGACCTTCCATAACTCTGTTTTTGGTTTTCTTGGGCACCTCTTGCATGTTTCTTGTACTTGTAGTGTAAACCTACTTGTAGCCTTGCAAAGTAGCATGTCTTTCTAGCATGTATTGGCTCCATTTCAGCATGTTTTTGGCCATTATTTTCCATTTCATAACTTTGTTTTTGGCTGTCTTGGGCACCTCTTGCATGCTTCTTGTACTTGTAGTGTAAACCTATTTGTAGCCTTGCAAAGTAGCATGTCTTTCTAGCATTTATTGACTCTATTTCAGCATGTTTTTGGCCATTATTTTCCATATCATAACTCTGTTTTTGTCTGTCTTGGGCACCTCTTGCATACTTCTTATACTTGTAGTGTAATCCTACTTGTAGCTTTGCAAAGTAGCATGTCTTTCTAGCATGTATTGGCTCCATTTCAGCATGTTTTTAGCCATTATTTGACATGTCATAGCTCTGTTTTAGGTTAGTTTGGTTGCCTCTTGCATGCTCCTTGCACTTGTAGTGCAATTTTGTTCACTAGCCTAGTGTATTTGGTGTTTTAGCCTATTGATCTAGCATGTGTATGCTATACTCCAATACATTTTTGGCTATGTTTTAGCATGCTTTAGGTCTAATTTGAGTGGCTTTGGTCATGCATGCTTAGCTTTGTACAACTATAGTGTATTTGGCTTCACTAGACTTGCACTTTGAGGCCCTTAGCATGCTATATTTGTGATGTGTGCATGATATGGCATCATTTGGTAGGTAATTTCAGAGCTTATATTTCTGCCATACTCTCATGTTTATCACTCTTTCATTGTGTTTAAGAGTTGTGCCCCTTATGCCTTGTTTGTGAGTTAATACGGGAGCCTATCTTTCTTGCCATCTATGTTGCAAGTCTAGCATGTTTTTGCCACCAGTTTGACCTACCTTAGGTCTGTTTTGAGTGCTTAAGGCCATTTGAGCATTGCTTAGTATGGTTGTAGTGTAAAGCCCTTGACTAGCTTTGTATTTCAAGTATCTTGGCATGCTTTATTTGAGCTATTTGCATGATATGACATCACTTGGCATGTAATTTCAGAGCATATGTCATTGCCACACTCTCACATTTCCCACTCTTTCAATGTGTTTGGGAGTTGCGTCTTCATGCCTTATTGGCGAGCCACCAAATATGCATATTTTTATTGTGTTATATGCCTTGATCTTAGTATGTTTTAGCCACTGTTTTGGCATATTTAACATCTGTCTGGGGTTGGTTTGGTCATTTAGGCTTAGTATTGTATGCCTATAGTGCTATGCTCTTTGCTAGCTTTGATGCCTTAGCTGCTAAACATGCCATGCGTGCATTGCTTACATGATAGAGCCTTGTGCATGCCACTCTAGCATCGTTAGATGAGCATGTTGTTTGTATGTGTGATGCATTGCATTATGTTTGGATCGGACGTTAATCCAAACATGTTGTTCATTGAGTTTTGTGTAAGCTTGATCCTTTGGCCACCATGCATTGAAAATGCTTGGTTGGATGTTCGAGAGTCAAGTGCCATACTCCTTTGAGCTTGAGATATGATAATGAGTGTGGAACTGCATACATTTTCTTGCAAATACACTGTCTTGCCTCTGTCTGTGCTCTATTGCAGCAGCAGGAGGAATTTCAGCCCTCAAGGTGTTCTTGAGATCAGAAAGAAGCAACTTGGAAATCGGTGTAATTTTCAAAGGTTTAAAAGAGTGCAAATAGAGGCATCTTGAGGCAAGGCGGTGGATTTCCAGGAGGACGCAACCGAGCATGCATATCTCTCTCGCTCGCGAGGCCATTTATCGCTTTTGTTAGCTAGTTGTAGTTAATTACCTGTACTGTAATTAATTTAGCTTAATGCTTTGTAATATTGTAATTAGCTTAGATTAGATAGTTATTCAATTTGGTTTGTAATAATTAATTAGCTAGAATAGTTAGTTAATTAGTTGGTTTGTAATAGTTAGCTTAATTAGTGTAGCTAGTTAGCTTTCATTTTATTCGGACCCTCCGTCGAGAGGGCAAATGTTGTAATAAGTGTGCGTGTGTGTGTGATGCATGTCTTCCAACCCCATTTCTTTCTCCCTTTTACTTATCAGCTTTTGATGGTTAGATTAGGGCATATTTCGATTAGCATACCTTATGCTTGCATGCGTGCATCATTCATTTGTCTTGCATGCACCGGGCTCGGCGCATCAATCAAACTGCATTATATTTCAATACACTTTCTTGAATATATGTTTCAAAGCATGTTATCAAGTGATGCATTCATATGACATCTTAGATAGCCGAGCCTATTTTAGTTGCATTTTGCATGTGTTGCATTAGACATTGTTGACACTAGGATCATGCATTGATTACTAACTAGCTTCTATTTTAGCTTGGAGTACACTGTAAACGTTTATGCTTTAGCATCCTTGCATGTGTGTAAGTGACTGCCATGACAGCATGCCATCATACTTAGGCCTTTGGGATGCCATCTCAGTGAGTTTTTGGGCTTATTTTGACATGCCATAACTCTGTTTTTTATTGGTTAAGTCATGCCATGTTTGGTTTTAATAGGTGTAGTGTAATACCCCTTTGTAGCCTTTCATGCTTCATGCTTTTGGTCTTTTGTTCTAGCTTGTGTTGGCTAGGTTCAAGCATGCTTTTGGTCTTGTATTGACCTGCCTTGGGACTGTTTTGGTTGCCCTTAGCCCTTTGGGGCTTGCTTTGCATGGCCATGGTTTAAGTCCCTTTGCTAGTTTCAAGCTTTGAGCTTTCTTGCATGCTATGCTTGTGTTACGTGTGTGATTTGGCATCATTCCTGACATCATTTCAGAGCATGTAGTGTTGTCACACTTGCATGCTTTTCACTCTTTAAGTGCTCTTGAGAGCTGTCCTCTTTATGCCTTAATTCTTGGGCCAATTGGCATGCATGCTTGTCTTGCATTTCATGTCATCAATTCATTATCTTGGCCACTGATTTGGGCATGGCTGAGGTTTGTCCCTTTTGGTTTAAGTCCATCTTGCATGTTTTTGCATGTTGTTGCATGCTTAGTACATTGCATGTTGTTACATGCTAGTTGCATTGCATGACATTGTTGTTGGCATACTCATGTTGCATTAGCTTTGCTTGTATGCTTAGGTTGCATTGCATTGAGTTAGCATGCCATTAGTTTTGATAAGTCAATCATGTTGCATTACATAGCATCTCCATGTTGCATGCATTGCATTGTGTTTGGTTTGGGGGGTGTTAATCCAAACACAAGGAACGAGGGACGTTTCATACTTGAAGTGATGAAACGTGCCTCAATTCTCGGTCCCTGAACCTCTTGATCATGCATGATAGAGGTTAGGGCATTTATGTGCTTTTGTGCATTTCATCCACATTGAATTGTGCAACTCGCCTCTTTGGCCATCATGTATCGAAATGCGTGATTGATGGCTCGAGGGCCGAGCACTATACTCCTTTGAGCTTTGAACATGATAAGGGGTGTAGTTGCACAACATTTTCTTGCAAATGTATAGACATGCCTTTGTTTGTACTCTGCTGCAGCAAAAGGAGCAATTTGCAGGAAGAGATGGCCGATCGGCTATCTAGTGTGCCGATTAGCTAGAAATGTTTGGCTGATAGCCTCATATTTGGTCGATGACTATTATCCACTAGCCGATGGCTACCCCTCTTGGCCGATGACCTCTCAGAGTGTCCATGAGGTGGTTCAGAAGCATCACAGAAGTTGACACAATTTTCAAAGGTGCAGAACAGTGCAAACAGAGGCAACATGAGCCATGGCAAGGGATTTCCGAGCGAAGCCGACCGAGCATGCACATGCCCCTCTTCTCGAGGCCGTTTTAGCTACTTTGTATAGTTAGTTAATTTTTAATTAATTAGTTAATGTGTTAGCTAATTTAATTCATCGTTGTAAATTCTTCATTAGCTTAGCTTAGCTAATTTTCAATATGATTATGTAATAATTAGTGTAATTAGATTATTAGATTAGTTAGAATAGCTTAGCGTAGCTAGCTTGTATTATTCATTCGGACCCTCTGTCGAGAGGGAAAATTTTGTAATAAGTGTGCGTGAGTGTGTGAATGTCTTCTAAC
Source organism: Camellia sinensis (assembly GCF_004153795.1). Taxonomy (NCBI): domain Eukaryota; kingdom Viridiplantae; phylum Streptophyta; class Magnoliopsida; order Ericales; family Theaceae; genus Camellia; species Camellia sinensis. Next base: position 124,014 of record NW_021024731.1, on the reverse strand, counting down.
CCCACGTCTTTCTCCCTTTTACTTAACCGCTTACGATGGTTAGTTCTAGGTCATGTTTCAATTAGCATCCTTATGCCTTGCATGTTTGCATTCATTCATTTGTCTTGCATGCACCGGGCTCAGCGCATCATACTAACTGCATTGTATTTCAATTCCTACTTGAATACATGATTATCAAGTTGCATCTCATATGACATTTTAAAATAGTCGAGCCTATTTTTTAATTGCATTTTGCATGTGTTGTATTAGCCATCTTAACATAAACTAGGATCATACATGATTACTAACTAGCTATTGTTTTGGCTCGAAGTACTAGGTAAACTTTTATGCTTTAGCATCTTGCATGAGTGTGAGTGTTGCCATGATAGCATGCTTGCCATGAGGCTAACTGCTTATGTGTTCAATTGCATGAATGCCTGTGGATGAAGGTTGGATTTCTTGAATTGGAACAATTCATTAAAATGCGAGTTTTAAGCCCACTTGAGGATGGCAAAATCATGTTTTCTATGCCCATTTGAGGGTGGCAAAATCCATGTCTTAGCCAACTTGCGAGTAGCACCTTCAAACCATTTTCAAACAAACAAACATGATATGTTTTGTTCCAACTTAGGCGATCTAGTCTATACTTGTATGTTGTATGCATCACATAGTAAAGCTAGCTAATAAATTGGAATAAGAACACATATGTTTTCAAAACAACATATCATGCTTAGTAAAGGCCAATCCTTTGATCGGGCGAGAGGGTGTGCTCATTGCATGACCTTCCCCTCTCGTACCCAAGTTCCCGAGCCGAGGCAACTTTGGTGATGACGGACATGTGGCCTTAGGCACGAGTCAGGGTTTCCTAAATTCCTCCAAAATAAAATATTTAGGTGGCGACTCTATATCTGGCAAAGCAGTCCATGTTTGACACTTCTTTATAAAAATCAATTTTCCAAAATGATTTGTCGGATTTGCACTCTTTGGCAATTTATCAGTCTTGCATTACACTTTGCGAGATTAGGTTCAGAACCGTGACATTGAGTCTGAACTGTAATAGCTAATGAACAAAACGGAATTCGCGCCATTCGCGCGCGGAGTCGGGACATTCGGGCACGTCTACAGTTTCTGGCGACTCTGCTGGGGATTTAGAGAACTTGACTCGAACTCATGATATCTTGTTTTGACTACACTTATGTGTCTCTTTGCATTGCATTTGCATTGGTGCGCTTAGGACATCGTGTTTGCTGTATGCTATTCTTAAACGGTTTGTTGGAGGCTCATTTTGAGAAGCGTGCCATAAGGCTGATCGGTTACGGGCTCTACCACGACGGGAACATAAATCCTGAATTTTACCGGGGCACCCTTTTTGACCGTTCGACCTAGTGCATATCGGAAACTATAGTGACCATTCTAAGCTAGGACATGTTGCTTACCCGATTATAAGTTGATTGAAATCGCTGTGTATGTAGTGAAACACTAGCTCCTGACAATAGGACAGGAAAATCCTACCCCAACATAGGGGTGTTTTGGGTTTTACTTGCTTGCTATATGCATTTAGAGTTGGCCTTTACAGGAATGCATGTATCAGTTTGCAAGTCTGGGTATCAGGCTTGCGGGCATCAGCATTTGGGGAATCAGTTTTATTTGTGGGTATCAGATTCAAATTTAGGGCAGTGATTTGGGAACAGTGATCAGTGGTTGAGAGCAGTTCTTGCAGCTTGTATTTGCCAATTGTGTGCTGTCTTTATTTAAGCTGTTATGCTGTCTGTTTTTCTACTCATTGTTTCCTTATTATGCTTTATTTATCTTTTTGCAAGGTAGTTTAGCACCATTGCATCTGACCAGGCAGATATTCCCTGAGCACTCTGGGTTAGAGGTCGTAGACTTAATCAACCTAGGGATTTGATAGACAGACAAGCAATGTTCCTTTCTTTACTCCCGGTTACCAGACGGAGGTCAAAAAGGCGTAGTGTATCGGTACAGCGGTCGCCAGATCAGTCGTCTACCCCACCAGTGAACAGTCAGGTTGAGGTCTCAGTTTCCACTGCAGGGACAAATATACCAGTTGTTTAGATAGACCAACACCCTATGGCATCTATGGAAGAGATGATGCGTCAGTTTCAGGAGAGTATGCAAGCTATACAGCAGGATGCTGCCCGTCAAGCAGAATTTTCCGCACGCCAGGTCGAGGTTATGGCCCAACAAGCAGAGTTGATTGCTAGAGTTCAGCAACAACAGCCACCACAGCAATCCGGAGCATCTGCTTCGCACCCACCTCCTCCCCCACTCAGAGTTCCAATACTTGAGGAGAGAGCACAGGTCCAGGATAATACGGACGTTCCAACAGGGCCGGCTCCACCCCCAATCCTACCCCAGCTATCTAAAGCACTGACCAATATAGTGGACACACCGTTTGAGTTCGAGGTGGATTCGATAGCCCTAAAAAGTAAGTAAGCTAGAAAAGCTGTTCAAGAAGTCTCAGGGCATGAAATCCATTCCGGATATTGAGGATGGATATACTGACTCGGCTGTGACTCTGCCAGACCGGTTTAAAATGCCGCACATAAACTGTTTCGACGGATCTGGGGATTCGATGGTGCATTTGCAGCTGTTCTCGGATATACTAAGGTCGATGGGCCTCTCTAGATTGCAGAAGCTTTCCCTGTTTGGCCAGACCCTATCGGGTGTAGCGGTTATTTGGTATGCAAAACTGGAGGACTCTGTGAAGAGAAACTAGGAGGAGATAGCTGAGGCCTTTGTAGCCCAATACTCCTATAATACACAGATCGAGGTCACAACTCGTGATCTCAAGACAACTAGGCAAGAGCCAAAGGAGAGCTTCTCTGATTTTGTGACCTGGTGGAGGGCTAAAGCTTTGATGATGACCATCAAGCCGGTTGACAGGGACCAAATTTGGATGGTTGTGCGCAACCTCCAGCCCAAGCTCATACAGAAGATGATCGTCCTCCCCTTTCCCACCTTTGGAGATCTACATGAGATAGGGGTGCAAATCGAGGACGCTATGAAGCAGGGCCTCATTGATCATGAAAGAGAGTAGCCCAAGAGGCCATTCAACCGCAGTACGAATGCAAGCACAAGCAGTGCTGCAGCTGCCAGATCTTCAAATGTGGGTGTGGTCACTGCCACCACCCTAAGAACTCTTATAGCTACACCATTCACCAGTGCGTCCGGAAGTAGCTCGCAAATAGCCAAATTTCCACCCCGAGGCCAAAGAACCTTTACCCCACTATACATGTCTTTGTCCAAGGGTTTGGGGGTTTTAATCAGGAAAGGGCACTTAAAGCCCCTAGAGCCGCGACCATTGCCAGAAAAACTTACCCCCTCTTATAACACGGCAAAGTACTGCGCCTTTCACCAACAGCATGGTCATGACATCGACCAGTGTTATAGATTGCGTCACGAGATTCAGGATCTCGTCGACAACAGGGTGATCGTGCCTCCGGAGAAAATCGAATGTCACAACCAACCCTCTCCCACCACATAACCAAGCTCCACCTCCCAAACGCATCGACTTGATCCAAACTGGGGTTGTGTCATACGACCCTAGTATATATACCACCCCTTCTCACCTACCCAAGCCGGAGGTGTTCATTCCTGATAGCACTAACTTGTGCATGTTGAACATCTCCCAAACGCAACCTGAAACGGTGGTGGTGACTATCGAAGATAGAATTGGGTCGATTGTGAAGGCAGATGAGAATGTGAATTCAGAGCCTGAGGGGTCCGCGAGCTTCATGTACAACCCGATACTAGCAGATCAGCCTAAGCCGAGAGTGGAATTGCCAGTGGAGGCAGAGATTTGTGTAGTCCGGGAGAATGGACCTAATCAGGGGTTAGATGACCTAGCAAATCTAGAAGAAGACATTGCAAACCTTCAGTTTTTCAACGAACAAGACTCAGGGGATGTGACTGTCAACTGGTTCGATCTGGAAGGGTCAGCGGAAGCTATTGGGTGGCTCAGCGACGAGCCAGATGTTGTTGAGCAACCTCAGCCAGAACAGGGTCTGTCAGGGACGGGGACATCAGCTGTGGCCGGAAGGGCCGGAAATCATGATGCATCACCGGAGTGCACCGGTGTTAAGAATTTTTCTCAGAATACGGGCAGTTGGATACGGAAGATACTGAACAGCAGGCTGTACTGAAGCAGTTTGAGTGAGAAAGGATCGAAGATTCTGAGAGAGCTAGAAAGGCCAAAGCCCCTGCAGGGACAGAACGTGTCGTTTGCCCAAGAACGGAGTGTGCTGGGAGCACAGGAATGCAAGGTGCTATGGGTATAGGAATAGTTGTAATGGAGCCGGACATGTGTCTGTCAGCTACCGATGGCATGTGGTGGAAAGATGACGACCTATGTCTTGCCCACACCGATGAAGACTGGGGGCAAAGCTAGCCGGATGATACCTGGTATGTTGGCCAAGTTGACCACATGACTAGGAGCGGGCGGTATTTCAAGCCCCCGCACTTAGATCAACCAGAGGCGTCTGGAAAGCACAAGGAGGCTGAGAGGCAGAAAGATAAACTGCTCGAGGAGGAGGCTATACTGAAACAGCTTAAAAAGATACAAGTAGACATCTCCATCTGGGGACTTCTTATAGCCTCAAGAGTTCATAGACAGGCTGTCCTTTCTGCAATGGACAAGGCCAAGCTTTCAATAGATACCACGCTTGAGCAGTTGGCAGGACTGGTCTTTCCGGGAGGAGCTTCCCCGACGTTGACCTTCACTGACAAGGAGCTGCCGCCTGAGGGCGTAAACCATAATAAACTTCTCTACATCTCTGTCGAGTGTAGAGACAAATGGATACCAGTGGTTCTTGTCGATACGGGATCCGCCATTAATGTGTGCTCGTCAAGGATGGCATATGCAATTGGGTTGAAGCCTGCGGATTTTGTGCCAACTGCCTAGGTGATAAGGGCTTACGACAATACTAACAGAGAGGTGATGGGGACCGTGCAGATTCGAACTCAGGTTGGTCCAGGACAGTAGCATATTGACTTTCATGTCTTGGATGTTCCCGCAACTTTAATCTACTCCTAGGGCGGCCGTGGCTACACCAGGTAAAAGCGGTCTCTTCCACCCTGCACCAAATGTTAAAATACCCCTACGGGAAGGGGGTGGCAATTGTCTTTAGGAATTCTTCAATCCAACCACCGCCAGAAGTGTCTACACCGGTTCTGGAAATCGAGCATGGCACGGAGGATGTGTTCTTGTCAGGATTTACCCTAGCTAAGGCCCCGGTCGTACAAAACATTTTGGCTGTTGATGAGGGATTATATGTCAGCGCACAGTCAGTGTGCCTCATGAACAAGCTCCAGCACATCCCCGGGATGGGATTAGGAAAAGTGGCCGGAAAGGCATTACAGCATCGGCCGAAGTGCCGCATACCTTTGGTTTAGGTTATCTGCCTACCAAAGAGGACTAGGTGAGAAAAGGCAAAGAGATGGCCAGGAGAGCCAGAGCCAAGCAGACCGAGAAGTATTATGAGTTGATGCATCGGCCTATCCAGGGTACCCTGAACAGACGCTTTGTCTAGGAGGGGGAAGAATTTCCATTCTGCGGCTTCCCAGAGCCATAGCTAAATGCAGAGAAGCGGCGCCTGCCGGGGTTCGAGATATTCTTTGACTTGCAGTTGTCCGAGGATGATGTTGCCGAAGATCAGACAGACCCATCAGCTGGGGCTGAGCTGTGTAAAGAAAAGGATTCTGAGAGCACCGAGATTGAAATTGGGGTAGCGCTGGCTTGTCTACTCTCAGATCCTTCGATCGTACAAGAGTTCTTGGGAGATAACTCAGTGTCCATGATCGGGAATGAAACAGTTGCGAGCCCATCTTCAAACATTCTAGATGCGTCCATCGCACCCTCCCTCGTCTGGCAGTACGATGAGGGATTCTTATCGAGCTGCACCGGGTCAGGTAGTGAGCAGGAATCTGATTCCACTGAGTCTGTGGAGTCAGAATCAGGTTCCAGCTCGTCTGAGTCTGAGTCCAGTATTCCTGGGGTTGACAACCCAGATGCCACAGTCCTGTCTAGGTCGTCTTTTTCTTTTTCCTTCAAGAGCAATCAGGCGACTTGGAAGTGATTAATGAGAATGGAATGGCTGTGGCCTTTGAGTACTTTTCTGTGCCCTTAATTTATTGTATTAATCAGGACTTTCAAAATTTTGATAAAAACGATGAGGAAGAAATTCCTCCGATTTTGAAATTTTTGCTAGATCAAGAGTAGGAAAGGTTTGTAAAACCGCTGGTTGATGAAATCACCGCAATTAATGTGGGTACTGAGAAGGACCCGCGACTGGTCCAGATCGGGTCCACGTTATCTTCGGAGGAGCGCGAGTGCCTAGACGCTTTATTAAAAGATTTCAAAGATGCTTTCGCGTGGTCCTACGAAGACATGCTTGGAACCAATCTTGAGATATTATAGCACCAGATCCCTCTTGAACCTGAGGCCCAACCTGTTAAGCAGAAGCTCAGAAGGATCCGCCCAGACTGGGCAATCAAGATCAAAGAAGAGGTCACCAAGCAAATTGACACAGGGTTCCTGCTGGTATCTGAATACCCAACTTGGTTGGCCGATATAGTTCTGGTGCCGAAGAAGGATGGTAGAATTCGGGTATGTATGGACTTCAGGGATTTGAACAAAGCCAGTCCAAAGGACGACTTTCCTTTGCCGCATATCGACGAATTAGTGGACTTCACTGCCGGGCATGCATTGCTCTCATTCATGGATTGATTTTTTGGCTACAATCAGATTCTGGTGGCACCCGAAGACCGGGAGAAGACTGTTTTCACCACCCCGTGGGGGACCTATTGTTATAGGGTTATGCCGTTTGGGTTGAAGAATGCTGGGGCTATGTATCAACGAGCTGCGACCACGATTTTGTATGATATGATTCATGAAGAGGTTGAGGTGTACATGGACGACATGATTGTCAAGTCCAAAGAAAGAGAGGGCCATTACACTGCCTTGCAGAAAATTTTCCAACGGATCAGAGAGTTTTGGTTGCGGCTGAATCCTAAGAAGTGTACATTTGGTGTTATAGCAAGGAAAATGCTGGGGTTCTTGATCACACAAAGGGGCATCGAAGTCGACCCTTCCAAAATCAAGGCCATCTTAGAAATGCCACCACCGATGACTGAAAAGGAGGTGCGAGGCTTTCTGGGTAAAGTGCAATTCATAAGACGGTTTATTGCAAAACTAACGTTGACTTGTGAACCACTCTTTGGTCTCCTGAAGAAAGGAACGAAGTTCCAATGGGGCGGCCGATGCCAAGCTACTTTTGAACAGTTCAAACAATATTTACAGAACCCACCTGTGTTGTCACCGCCTGAGCTAGGGAAACCGTTGATTCTGTACCTCTGTGACTAAAACTACAATGGGCTGCATGCTTGTACAGGAGTCTGAGGACAAAGTGGAGAGAGCTATCTACTACCTGAGCAAGAAAATGCTGGATTACGAGACCTGCTACACTTCGCTGGAGAAAGCTTGTCTGGCTTTGGTATGGGCTACCAGGAAGCTGTGGCACTACTTATTAGCTCACTCTGTAATATTGGTTTCGAGATTAGATCCTATCAAATATCTCTTCGAGAAACCAACACTTATGGATAGGCTAGCCCGTTGGCTGTTTCTGCTTTCCGAATTCGATTTGAAATACATGATGTGCAAGTTAGTGAAAGGGAGAGCGGTAGCGGAGTTCCTAGCCAATCACCCAGTGGAAGGGGATGAAGCAGTTGAGTATCTGTTCCCAGACAAGGCCATTTTGCATGTTGAAGAAGAGACTTGGACGATGTACTTTGACGAAGCGTCAAACCAATACGTGTATGGGATAGGGATGTTGCTGATAGCACCCGACAATTCCCTCATACCTTTAGCATTCAAACTCCGGTTTAAAGTCTCGAACAATGAGGCAGAGTATGAGGCATGTATTGCTGGACTAGAAACTGCCCTAGAACTGGGGGCAAAATGGTTGGATGTTATCACAGACTTGAACCTTGTTGTATCTCAAGCTAAAGGAGATTGGAAAGTTAAAGAAGAAAAGATGAGAATCTGCCACCAGACCTTGGATGTACCGATTCCTCAGTTTGAGAAACTGAACTTCGCTCATCTGTTAAGAGAGAACAACAGGTTCGCAGATTCATTAGCAACTCTATCTTCTATGATAGACATCCCTTTTGGAGTCCGGATGCGTCCGATCATCATTGAACATAAATTTGTGTCGGCCTACGAGCTGATTGCTGCCATAAATGAGGTACAAGATGAGAACCCCTAGTATTACGATGTCTAGAACTTCTTGGAAAAAGAGACATATCCACCAGGGGAAAATGCCAAAGATAAGAGGGCAATTCGAAGAATGGCTGCTCAGTTCATCGTCTGCGGGGGTAAACTGTACAAGAGAGGTCATCTCGGGATGCATAAGCTATGTGTTGATGTTGAAGAATCGAAGCGCCTGATGGAGGCCATCCATGGAGAAGAGTGCAGAGCGCACATGAACAAGGTGATGCTAGCCAGAAAGATCCTAAGACAGGGTTACTACTGGTCCACCATGGAGGAGGATTGTATTGGCTTTGTCCGGCAATGCCACAAATGTCAGATCCATGCAAACCGCATGAACATCCTGTCGTCGGAGCTGTACAACATGACTTTGCCATGGCCGTTTTCAGTCTGGGGAATTGATGTAATTGGGACTGTCACTCCAAAGGGGTCCAATGGGCATGAGTTCATTCTGGTAGCGATAGACTACTTTATGAAGTGGGTTGAGGCCCAATCTTATGTGGTGTTGAAGGCATCGCATGTTGCTAAGGTCATCAGGAACAACATCATCTGTTGCTACGGGGTCCCGAACGAGATTATTTCAGATAATGGTTGCCATTTCAAGAAGGAAGTGATTGACTTGTTGGACAAGTACAACGTGGCTTTTCATAAGTCATCTACATATCGGCCGCAAACCAACGGAGTGGTTGAGGTCGCCAACAAGAACATCAAGCACATTCTGCAAAAGATGGTGGAACCTACCAGGACTGGCCAGATAAGCTGCCATTTGCTCTGTGGGGCTACCGGACTTCAATTCGAACTTCTACTGGGATAACTTCGTATTCCTTGGTTTATGGGATGAAGGCTGTTCTGCCTATCAAAGTTGAGGTTCCTTTATTACGGGTATTGGCTGAGTGACAGATAGCTGAGGTAGATTGGCAACAAAGTAGGTTCGAAGAACTCATGCTCTTTGACGAGAGAAGGCTGAAAGCGCTGTACCATGTTCAGGGTTATCAACGAAGAATTGCCAAGGCTTTCAACAAGAATGTTAAGTCCAGGAATTTGAAGGAAGGGGATCTTATTCTCAAAGACAACCGAGCTCCCATCCACGACCCTAGGGGCAAGTTCAGACCCAATTGGACTGGTCCTTACATCATCAAGTCTATCTAGTCAGATGGAGCTGTCGTTTTGATGGACCTAGATGGCCTAGAGTTCTCCCAACCGATCAACATGGACAAGTTGAAGAAATACTTTCCCTAAGTGGCTCGCTAGGTCGAAAACCCGAAAGGGCGACCTAGGCAAAAGTTAGAGCATGAAAAATTTGAAATTATAAAAACTGAGCTCCCAAGGTTGGAAACCCAGAAAGGGCGGCCTTGGCAAAAGTTAAAGCGCAAAAGGAGAGTGTTAATACGCGAGTGAACCTGAGCCAAACTACGTAAGGCTTGATTCCCATCTTTGGGATACGTAGACAACTTCATCCTGAAGTCCAGCCATAAACACTTCCAAATCAACTTTGTCCATGTGATCATGTTTGGTCATCTTTGTCTATTCTGCATTCAAGAGCTCGGTTGTGATCTCCAGTGCAGTGCTATTCAGACTAGGGGCAACTTTCCAGTTGTCGGGATCCGGGTTTGTACATCTCAGTGATACATCTTGGGCGTGTCCAGTTGTGATCCACATCGAAAATGGTTTTGAAAAGTTTTAATAAAAGTTGATTTTGCTCAAATTAATCTTTTTACAACTTAGACCATTTTTGGACCAAACGGAAAATTTTCAGTACCCACAACCTTCAATTACATTGATTTCAGTACAGAGTTCTCCTGCTCTTGAATACAAATTGAAATTGCTTTTTATTACATTCATAAAGAGAACTTGAAAGTATTGATTAAAGTAAATAAAATTAGGGCACAGTCAAGTGTTCCTGCGTCCCCTCCCAGAGCTTGTAGAAGCCTCTGATGCCAAAGTGGGCTCAATCTGCGCCTCTTCATTGAGCCAAGCTATGCACTCATCAGAGAGGGTGCAATTGAAAGTGGGAGCGGGGACCAAAAGCTTTCTCATCCTCCCTGCTATGGCATATCGAGCTAGCTGTCCGCCCCAGACCGGAAATGCAGCAGGGTACTCTATCCCCTCTTTTGGGCAAGTCTGATCTTGTTTGAACTGGTGCCAGAATCGGAACGGGAAGTAGGAGACACCTTGTGTCAGGCCAATCAACTGGATCCCGGGCTGGCGGGTCATGCTGTAGCTCATCGCCGGTAAATTAAGCCAGGGGCAGCGCCAAGCAATGTCAAGAGTAGACAAACTGCGCCTCCATTCACACCACCATCCCTCATCAGGGGCATCGGCTAGACGTCGTCGGAAGAAATAGCTATGAGCTGAATATATGCTGGGCATGAGTCCACAATCTTCAATTTATCCATCAACCATATCTAGGAAGGGATGAAAAATGAAAGATTAAAGAATAGAGAGGTGTATGTTGAGAGAAAAAGTGAGAAAAAGGTTTTGAGAGAAAAACAGAGCCTGAGGGCCGAGTGATGTGAGAAATATATGTGAGATGGGGTGGGAAACATTACCTGTAGTAGCAGTGGACTCCCCGCGAATGTAGTCGCCTCCCGACGATGAAAAGCGTCCAAACCCATCAATGTCTCAGCTAGTGTCATGGCGGTGCAGCTCTTGCCCTCTTTTAAGCCGTCGGCAACTTCAATCAAACGAGTGCTAAACCCTCCGAAGTTTGGGGCAAGCAAGAAATGAGACAACATGCATAAGCAAAGCGCATGTCGCCGATAACCCTGCAAGTCATGATTGCCGCGGTCACCGGCATTAGAAAATCGACGAACCAAGCTCAGAATGTCCAACTCTCTGTCGTGAATCAATGACCGAGCATCATGCAAAGTAAACCCACACATCCGTCCTAAGGCTTGGACGTAGCCGAAACGGAATTGAGGCATGATTTCTTCATCACGCTCGGATTCAATTAAAGCTTGGAAATCCTCGAAAGTGGGACATATCTCTTGTCCGCCAAAGCTGAAGACGTGTGTTACCGGATTCCAAAACCTTGCCGCGGCATGGAAGAACGGAAAACGCAGCGGGGTGCGACTCAGTGTGAATAGTGCATTTATGCCAAAATCCTAGAAATTCAGCTTTTTTGAGCCATCCAAGTTGGCGATCCAATTTGTGAGATTTTGGACAAGAAATGCTTCTATAAGGTGTTGAGTGGAAGGCATGTGTCAGCATTCTAGAGGTGCTTGCCATTTTTGGCCGACCGGCCAAAAAGAGTGCCGACCGACCATATTTTTTGGCCGATCGGCTAGTAATGATGGCCGATGGCCATTTCTCGTGGCCGATGGCCTCTCATCTTGGCCGATGGTCTCTCCTTTTGTTCTCTAAGCTGTCTATGTGTTGAATATGTTGAGAACTTGTGATTGGTTCCACTTCAAATGCCTTTCGGTGATGATTTTGTGAAGTCGCGCCTGTGTTACCTCAATTTGTTTATCGAGTTGTTGTACTCTTGTTTATCGAGTTGTATTTTGTATTCTTTAGAGCTTGTCTTGCTTATCGAGTTGTGTTTACATTTGGTTAGCATGTCAAGTTCTTTGTTTTACTTATCGAGTTATTTTGTTGTCTGTCGGTTCACTACCTGATTAATGCGATTCGAGTGTTTAGTTTTCAAAACAGAGTTCAATCTTATTTACATTGTTATGTAATATGATGCGATGCGATGCATAGAATGTACAAATGTAACACTTTTTCAACAAAAAAGAGCTGTTTCATTTCATCATATTTTCTTTTGCAAAAGTACATAGTTTTTGAAGAAAACAAAACCTGCCTGAGGCAGTACAATGTGCAAAAACTACAAGTAAAAAGAAAAATAAAGCAAAAAAGAAAAGCAACAAAATGTCTGGATCGATGCCAGTAGCCTTAAGTGCGGGAGTCCGTCCTGGTCCTCTTCCTGGACGAAGGTCCAGGATCTCTACCGTCAGAGTTAGAATCTGACCCATCCCCAACCTCATCCTTAGATGACTCTGCCTCCGCATCTGACTTGTCGTCATCTGGAACAGGTGCCCGTGAGCTACTCCCAGAGTGAGTACGGCCGGCTTTGCTGCGGTGGCGTACTGAGATCCCTCGCCCTGCTCTCCCCACTACTCGAGCAGGTATAGAAGGTCCCGCTGGAGCGCCCCATGCAGCCGGTATCTAGAATGGGGCCTAAAAAGAACAATTGGCAAACGCATCAGTTATGCTATGCAAAGTCAAGCATAATACTGCATACAGTGTATGAGCACAGTGTATGAATACCGTGAGCAATGTATGAGTACAGTGTATGAATGTTGTGAGCAGTATGAGAGTTACAGTGTATCAGTGCCGTGAGTTGTATGTGAATGCAGTGTATCAAGTGCCGTATTGATAATGAGATGCATCAGATCCGTATAGAATAGATTATGCAAAGGTTTTGAAACTAAGGTTGAAAGAACTCACCGGGATGCTGTTAATGCTAAACAGGTCCATGCTCCTCTGCAGCATCCCCATCACCGAGGCTGTCAGCTCCAGTGCCTGCCCAGTGTACTCAATCGAAGCCTGCAAAAGTGTTGAGGTAATTAGTATTTTGTAGGATATCAACTGAATTGAAATGACTGTACAAAATGCAAAGCATAGTACATACCGGGGTTGAGCTGCGAACTTCGGCGAGCTCATGATCAGCCGGAGGAAGAGTGATGGGTATCTGATTGGTCTCCTCACCCTGTCCCCAGCATGTCATGGTAGTGGGCAGATCTGGCCACTCCACTCCGTGTCCCCTTCGGGACCCACTCCGGTCACGGGCCTGAGTTGCCCTCAGTGCTCCTACTCCTTTCACAGGAGCTGCAGGCGCTGCGGGCCTCTCTCTCTCGACTCGGCGAGCACTGGCCAGAGGTCGCATGAGATAAGTCTCGATGAAGACGGTGTAGCCGCCCTCATCTCTGAAGAAGTCAGAGTCCCAGCCGATGGTGAAGTCGATCATCTCCTCCGGGGTGTACCTCTCTGTATGCCTCATGTGGGTAGGAGGTGGCCTCAAAACTATCTGCTCAGGTAGGCCGAGGGTCTGACGCAGGAAGTGCTCACCCAAGTACCAAACCCGGCAGATCGGATCCTCTAGCAAAACCCTGAACCGGGAAGTCTCCCGAGCACCCGCATACTAGTCCCTCACCGTCTCAGGTAACGCGGCCCAGGGCTGCCAGGTGATCTGCAAATGACAGGATATACAGTGTGTTATGTGCTGTTGAAAGTACAATGTAAAACGAAGCTCAAATAAACTGTAATGTTTGATATACCTCAGCTGCGGTGATGGTGTCGAAGTATCTGCGGAAGAACAGGAAAACTCCCGCGGCCTCCGCTCGCACCACACATCGAATCTGTGAGAATATGGGACAGCAAGGGACATCTCCACCTTCGGCTCTGGAGCAAGCCTCGGAAAGTAGGCATACACCCACAACTACAAAATCTAAAAGGGGAACAATGAGTATGCTCATCAGTAAGGTAGTATGCAGATAAAGCAGAAATCAGAGAATGATGTGCAGTGTATTATGCAGTGTGTGTGGTGTACAGATAGTGTAAAACAGAACTGTAAAACAGAAAGGGAAGGTGTACCTCCCAGGCCCGCTAGTAGACTCCGAGTAGATGTCTGCTGCGGCGGGATGAAGAGCTCATGTACCCGTAAAGCGTGGCCAAGCCGGCGCCACCCCAGTCATAGCGTTGGATCCACGTCATATCCACTAGCGCGTTCAGCAGATATAGGGCAATTGTGTTCGCCCGGTCGGCGAAAAGGGTGGTGCCCAGCAAAAACATGATGAATCCTCGGGCATACTGCTCCACCTCCTCGCGGGTCGTAGGCGCCTGTATCCGAAACTGGTCCTCGAACCAAGAATACCTCACGAACCCTGGCCGGGAGAGAGGTGGCCGAGCGCCAAGCAAGTAGATCTGGGCAGCATCCCACTCGCCCATATCGGTGTCGAAAGGAATCGGATCACCCCCTACTTTGATGCCGGTACGCATGGAGAAGCCGAAGGGAGTCATCGTCATCTCCTTTACAGCAGAAAGGTGGAAGGAATCGGTGGTGTCCCACTACCTCTCCACTAGTGCACCAAGAAGGGGCCTACTCACAGTGAGGCGCGAGAGTCCCATGCAGAAAGTGCTGAAGTCGGCCTGATCAACGATATGGCGAACCGCGGCGGGCAACTCCATGTACCAACCTCGGACAATGGTGTTCCCATACCCCCGGAAGGCATGGGAATCTCCCTGTGTCTAAAGACAAACAGATGCGAAGCAGTGTTAGAAATACAGTATTTTGAATGCATTCAGAATTGTTGAAAATGCAGTGTGTGTGCATGTGTTTGAGTTTACGCAGATATCATGGGTGATGGTGTTCAGGGCGAACTAAGCATGTGATGTATCAGTGTGTTTGGGTTATTCAGTTAAAGAACACAATTAGCTATGCAAGATATCTGATCTACATTGCAGGAAGTAAAAAAGAGGAAGGGTATACCTTAGCAACGCTGTAAGAAATGTGCGACTCCGACTCGCGTAGCAGGAGCTCCCATGGCGCACCTCGCGCGTAGCTCCTGAACTGGCGGATACTATAGGGAGGCAGTATGTGTATCATAGGCCCGTATGTCGCCGGGTCGAAAGGTTGAACACTGAGAGGTAAGAGCTCGATCTCAAGATCCGTATCAATCTCTGGAGGAGTCCCACCCCGTGAAATATCATTTGTCATCTCGAGAAGAGTGCAAAAATGGCCGAGGGTGTGGAAAATGGGTGAAAATGAAAAAAGTCAACCCCGAGGGGTGAAAAATGGAAGAAAAGGTTGAAGTGCGGGAGAAGGCACGAAAACCAAGGTAAACTCAGGGGAAACAAACCCCAAGTGAAGGAAATCAAGAATGTGGCACTGAAATCGCGTTTCGTTTGGTTCAAAGTGTTTGGAATGAAGAGGTTTTCGTGAATCGGAAGTTGCGAGAGGCTCGAAAACAAAGGAAAAGCTCGAATCTAAGGGCAGAAAATGACCTACAGAGAGGGAGCAAGGATTTTTGGCAAGGGAGAAGTGAAAGAATAGGGTTTTGAACCCTATATTTAAAGACCCGAGACAAAATGTCAAAATTGCCCCGAATCTGTCACTTTTGGTCGGTCGGCCAAATGGTTGGCCGATCGGCTAAATTTTTGGCCGATAAGCTCTCTTTGTGGCCGATGGATGGCCGATGGCTTCCCCTTGTGGTCGATGCATCTCCAATGCCCTTGTTTGGGTCAGTTATGTTGATTGGTACCCTCATCTTTCAAGAAAGTGCAAGAAAATACACTTTTGAAGCTTAACAGGCCTTTGTGTTGACCTCGAACCGTGTCTTTCGTGTGCGGCACTCGATACGCACGAGGTGTATCCTTTTCCGTATCCTTTTGTATATTGCAAGATTCGAAAATTGCTTTGAATATGTTGCATTACAATGTTTTGTCATGTTTGTAATAGGTGCGCTTGTTATACGTCTTTTCACTCTTGCATTGAGCATGCCTCGTCTTGCTTTGAAGTTGCATCTCAACATCGCGAATAACTTGCCTTTACCATGCTTATGTTGAATATGTGCCTCTCTTTGTTGTCGCATTATTTTACACATTGCTTGCGTTGTCGCGCATGCTTTACTTACATATGTTTATGCACCCGTTCTCGCATTGTTATACACATTGCTTGCGTTGTCGTGCATGCCTTACTTACATGTGTTTATGCTTTTCCTTGCTTTACACGCTGCTTGCGTTATCGCGCATGCTTTACTTATATGTGTTTATGCATCCTCTCTCGCATTGTTACACATTGCTTGCATTGTCGCGCATGCTTTACTTACATGTGTTTATGCTTTTCCTCGCATCGATACACATTGCTTGCGTTGTCGCACATGCTTTACTTACATGTGTTTATGCCTTCCTTTCTTTACACATTGCTTGCGTTGTCGCGCATGCTTTACTTACATGTGTTTATGCCTTCCTTGCTTTACACATTGCTTGCGTTGTCGCACATGCTTTACTTACATGTGTTTGTGCACCCTCTCTCGCATTGTTATATACATTACTTGCGTTGTCGCGCATGCTTTACTTACATGTGTTTATGCTTTTCCTCGCATTGTTATACACATTGCTTGCGTTGTCACGCATGCTTTACTTACATGTGTTTATGCTTTTCCTTGCATTGTTATGCACATTGCTTGCGTTGTCGTGTATGCTTTACTTACATGTGTTTATGCACCCCGTGGCTTGCGTTGTCGCACATGCCTCTCTTGTATTGTTATGCGTACATTTAGGTTGCATTGTTATGCACTCCTTGCTTACGTTGTCACGCATGCTCTATTTGCAATGTTATGCTAGTTCTAGTTGCATTGTCTTGCATCTTTTCACTTGCATTGCTATGCACCTTTGTAGACGTTCCCGAACCTCCCGGAAGGGAAATCCCTGTTTCGTTCGTTTTGGGCTCACAACAGTTCAAGGCTCAAATTGTCACGGTTCTAAATCTGAACCAAAGAGTCCAAATCCGGCAAATCATTTTTGAAAACAGATTTTTTGTAAAGAAGTGCCAAACATGGACTGCTTTGCCAGATACAGAGCCGCCACCTAAATGTTTTATTTTGGAGAATTTAGGAAACCCTGACTCGTTGCCTAAGGCCACGTGTCTGTCATCACCAAAGTTGCCTCGGCTCGGGAACTTGGGTACAATTGGGGAAGGTCACTTCGTGAGCACCCCCGCTCGCCCGATCAAAGATCGGCCTCTACTAACCATGATATCGAGTTTTGAAAACAATATGAGCTCTTATTCCGATTATTAGCCTAGAATTACTATGTGATGCGCACAGCATACAAGTATAGACTGGATCGCCTAAATTGGAACAAAACATTTCATGTTTGTTTTTTAAAGAGGTTTGCTACTCGCAAGTAGGCTAAAAACGCAGATTTTGCCACCCTCGGGTGGGCTTAGAAAACATGATTTTGCCACTATTTAGTGGGCTTAAAACTCACGGTCAATGCATTATTCCAATGCAGATAATCCGACCTTCACCCACAGGCATTCAGGCAGATATATCACATAAGCACGTAGCCTCATGGTAAGCATACTATCATGGCAACACTCACACACATGCAAGGATGCTAAAGCGTAAATGCTTACCTAGTACTCTAAGCCAAAACAGAAACTAGTTAATAATCAAATGCATGATCCTAGTTCATGTTAAGATGGCTAATGCAACACATGCAAGATGCAACTACAATAGGCTCGGCTATTCTAAGATGGCATATGATGATGCTACTGTTAACACGTATTCAACTTAGAATTGAAATACAAATGCAGTTAGTATAATGCATCGAGCCCGGTGCCTGCAATATAGATGAATGATGCAAACATGTGAAGCATAAGTATGCTAAATAAAACATGCCCTAATCTAACCATCATAAGCTAGTAAATAAAAAGAAGAAAGACGTGGGGTCGGAAGACATACACACACTCACGCACACTTATTACAGAATTGCCCTCGCCCGGAGGGACCAAAAGAATAATACAAATTAAACAAATAATTAACTTCTCTAGCTTCTAATTAATTAACAAATTAAATACAGAAGGAAATTGGCCGCAGACCCGCTTCGGAATGATGGGATGATGCATGCTCGGTTCGCCTCTCCTGGAAACCCGATACCATGCCACTGTTGCCTTTGTTTACACTGCCTTGCTCCTCTGAAATTTATGAAAGTTTCCAAAATCCTTCTAAATCACTCCCTGAGTGTTGTGGAATATCACCGGCCATAATTCAAATCCACCGGCCATGGGAATAGGCTTATCGACCAAATATTGA
The DNA here is from genome assembly GCF_004153795.1 of Camellia sinensis. Classification (NCBI taxonomy): domain Eukaryota; kingdom Viridiplantae; phylum Streptophyta; class Magnoliopsida; order Ericales; family Theaceae; genus Camellia; species Camellia sinensis. Next base: position 105,930 of record NW_021024731.1, on the reverse strand, counting down.
ACCACCGGCTGGACACTGATGGTCGGTCGGCACCAAAAGTGGTCGGCCGGCCATTTCTTCCTGCAGACCCTATTTTGACAGCAGCAGAGGACAGACAGTGCATGGTATGGAATTTTCAAAGCAATGTGTGCATGGCAACTCTCCCTATCATGCTGTGGGCTCAAGGGAGTTTGGTACTCGACCCTCGGACCATCAATCGCGCATTTTAATGCGTGATGGTCCAAGAAGTCAAGTATGCATTTCAATGTGAATGAATGCAACATAACACATGAGTGCTACACGCCCTATCATGTTGAGATCAAGGACGTCGGCGACCGATGATTGAGGCGCGCTACGTCACTTTGAGTACGAACGCCCCTCATTCCTCATGCTTGGTTTGACACCCCAAACCAAGCAAAATGTAATGCAAGTATGCAATGTGACTCAAGTATGAAACATGTCTCAAGCATGCAACATGAGGCTAAGGTAACAAACATGCCAAGTGCAATGTGCCAAACATGCAAGATACAATGCAATGCAATGCAACCTATAATGCAAGCTAGGATATGAAATACAACTAGCTAAACAACATGCAAACGTGCAAAGATGAGACAATGCAAGCATGAAACCAAAGTAATGCAACATGTCAAAACATGCAATGGTGGACTTAAATCGAAATTGGGAGACCTCAGCCCATCCCAAAACAGTGGCCGAAATGATGGGTGAAGGCAACAAAAATGCAAAGCAAACAAGCTTACTAATTGGTCCATTACTTAGACCACGATGCACAACCTTCAAGCATGAGTGAAATGCGATGTATATGAGGATATGACATTATAATAAACTCTAAAATCTCATGAGGAGTGATGCCAACTCAAACAAAACATGCAAGTAAGGCATGCAATAGGGCCCCAAACTTGAGGCCAATATGGGGGTTCAAACCATAGCTATGACAACCAAACCCCAAAGGACCAAAACAACTAAAAACAGTCCTACGGGAATTCCAAAATAAGACTAGAACATGCATGGAACATGATCAAAACATGCCAAGAAATGGGCCCAAAACAAAAGGCATTCAAAGCCACGAAAGGGAGCATTGCCCTACACCCACCCCAACCAAACATGGCATGGATTATGTGATGAAAAACAGAGTTATGATACATCAAAATGCACCCCAAAATCCACTGATATGGCAGCCCAAAGCCTCAAACACATAGGCATACACCAAGGCCCTAACATGGAGCATAAGATCACATCTCTTCAAGGCATTGAAAGGGTAGCAAATGCAAGCATGTAAGCACAAAACAAGGACTGAAATGGCATAATAAGTGATTCCAAATCACGGAAATAGCCTAGGTAATGCAAGCTAATGACTCACACACTCAAGGCTCACAAGCCAAAATGCAAAGAGGATATACCAAACATGGCAAACATGATCAAATCAACACCCAACAGACCTTAAGCATGATGAAATATGACCAAAAGCTTCATGGAGTCAAGCTAGAACATGCAAGCATGGAGGTCTAAAGGCAAGATGCATTTCTAGGCAAAATAGAGGAATACAAGGCAAGTATATTATGCATGGAAGGGGTCAATAAACCAACATAGAACAGAGGTAAAACATGCTAAGTAAACTCCAAATAACCTCTGAAACAAGACCAAACAAAACTAAGCATGCATGCTACCCTTATGAGCCAAAAACATGAACAAATGAGGCACAAAGGGAGAGGGGTGTCCCTCCCCTATGCAAGACTTCAAAGCCTCTTCTTCACCACTGAAAATCCTCTGGATTTTAGTGGTGAGAAGGCCAATACATGAAAGTTACAAAGGCTCAACAAAGAAGGCACAAAAAAAAAGGCCAAACAAGGCCAAAGAGGGGGAGGTCGACCCCCAACACCAAAGTGACTTTAATGAAACATCTTAAGCATGAAAAATCAGAGTTTTTATCAGTTATGCACAAAGCTCAAAACAACATGCAAAGTGGGTTAAAAGCTAGTGCAAGAATGGGGAATATAAAGTAACTATGCTCACCCTTGAAGAACACTTGAAGAACAGCAACCTCAGGCCCCTTCTTCTGATCAAAATCAACTCAAAACTCCAAGAACAAACTCTCAACACCTCCAAAACCAAAGTATGGTGTAATACTAGGTGTTTTAGTGCAAAACTAAGAACAAAACACCCTTTTAGGCCCTCTAACACACACAAATGAAGAGAGAGAGGGAGATATATAGAGAGAGTGGTGTATATATCACATATATATCTGATTTTGCTGAACTTCTTCAAAGGAGAAGGAAGGCTTCCTTTTATAGAGAAACACAAAGGCCTAAGCTTCTTAAAGAAGCTAAGGCAAAAGGGTCAAGGAGGTCAAGCTTCTAAGAGAAGCTAACTCAAAGGTCCAAGCTTCTCGAGGAAGCTAAGACAAAGGTCCAAGCTTCCTCAAGAAGATTGAGCAAAGGGTGCAAGCTTCTCCAAGAAGCTTAGAACAAAAGGGTGCAAAAGGGGCAAATCCTCCATACACGTGTACGGAGGACAAGTCCGTGCACTCCAGCTGGCACAGCTGGCATGCACCATGCCTGAAAAAGGCGAAAAGGAGGTATCGGCCAATCGGCCAAATAAATGGTCGGCCGACCACACAAAAAGGCCGATACACCTAAGAGAATATTGACCGACCAAACATTTGGTCGATATAAAAAAAAACATGGCCGGTGGCATCATGCCACGGCCGGTGGGTTTCAGGGATGGCTAACAAGCCTCTTCCCACCCTTAGAAGCACAAAACACAAGTCCTTGGTGCAAAACCAAGCACAGGACAGACAAGTTAAGAGATCCTGAGGCAAGGCGCGCGGCCAATACCTTCGGGAACTCAAAACGAACACGAACGTAGATGATTATCGGGTGTTCAAATGATGACTTTTAAGTCTTGAGGACGGTCAAAAATGGGGTGCCTACAACCTTCTCACTCGCATTGTATATACATGTGTTTATCTCATATTGAAATGTTATCTTGATCTAACGTTGAACATGTGTTTCTACTATAGTGTACCTGTTGAATTTCTTTCTTTTGCAGGCACGATATTGTATGTACGATTCATTCAAGAGAAGTTCTGGTTCAGCTTGACTGCTACCTTTCTCCACTCGCATTTGGCATGCGTTTGGACGTATCTCTCTTCTCTCGCGTTCGACACGCATCTGGATGACTGCGCTTTCTTGCACAGTCCTTTCCTCTCATGCGTGTGCCACGCTGAGAGATGCTCTCTTTCCTCTCATGCGTGTGCCACGCTGAGAGGTGCTCTCTTTCTTCTCATGCATGTGCCACGCTGAGAGATGCCCTCTTTCCTCTCTTGCGTGTGCTACGCTGAGAGATGTTGTGTTTGAGACTTCGGGTATCCTCGGTAGTCACTTTTAGTCTTCTCCACGTGAGATGCAGTGAGAATTGCATAATTTTCTAACATCCTTTTTGTTGGAATGTGTAGGACTATTCTTTCTTATTCACTTGCTTAAATTGTTACATGTTATGCTTCATTATAGCTCTCTTTGCATGATCATAAGTTATGTTCGGCATTGTGCATGTCATTTGCATTTTGCCCCTGCCTGCGGGCATATATCTTTGTTATCTTGTATGCTTGTCTAAGTCTTCAGCCTTGTTAAAAATAGGTCGTCTTTGGGCTTTGACATTCACTCCCGTCATCTTATGACTTTCGAGTTCTGTCAAAGAGGGGCAACTGTAGACACCCCATTTTTGACCGTTCTCAAGACTTGGACGTCATTGTTTGAACACTCGATGATCATCCATGCTCGTGTTCGTTTTGAGTTCCCGAAGGTCTCGGCCTCACGCCTTGCCTTAGGATCTCTCACTTGTTTGTTTTGTGCTTGGTTGTGGACCAAGGACTTGTGGTTTTTGCTTCTGAGGGAAGAGGGTGGCTTGTTGGCCATCCCTACAACCCATCGGCTAAGGCCTTGCGCCATCGGACTTGTTTTCTTGCCATCAGCCATATTTTCTGGCCGAGACCTTTCCACCTGCTTTTGCAGATATTTTTGTGCCAGTTGTAACAGCTGGTGAGCACAATTCTCATCCTCCATACACGTGTATGGGGGGATTGAATCAAGACTCAAGCTTGTTACAAGCTTGAGAATTGAAATTCTATAAGAAGGGAGGCCCCTCTCCCTTTCCAGAGGTTCTGAAAAGTTGATATACAAAACATATATCACTCTCTCTCTATATTTTACCTCTCTCTCTTCATTTGCTCTTGTTTGAGCTCAAAAGTGTAAAATCTTCATACTATTGCACACAAACACCTACCGGAACACCATCATTTTGTTGCTGAGGTACTTAAGGAGTTGGTGTTAGTGTTTTTGGGTTGGTTTGAAGACAGAAAAGCTGCTGGAGTTATGTTCTTGAAGGTGTTCTTCAAGGGTGAGAAACTAACCTTTTAATCCCTTATTTTGGCTTAAGCTTTTAGACCTATTTGCATTATGATTTAAGCTTAACTTTCTGTAGACACCCCATTTTTGACCGTCGTCAAGACTTGGACGTCACCGTTTGAACACTCGGTGATCATCCATGTTTGTGTTCGTTTGGAGTTCCCGGAGGCCTCGGCTACGCGCTTTGCCTCAGGATCTCCGAACTCGACTGTTTGGTGTCTGGTTTTGCACCAAACACTTGTGTTTTGCCTTGGAGGGGCAGGGAATGCCTTGTGAGGCATCCCCACACATCACCGGCCGTAGCCACAGGCCACCGGCTGGCGTTTTGTTGCAGTCGGCAATCTTTTTTGCCGGTCGGCACTATTTGTTGCCGGTCGGCACTCCTTTTTGTCTTTTCAGAGAAGCAGGGCAGTGTAAACAGAGGCAGCCTTGGTATGGTACGGACTTTCCGGGCGAGCCGGGTTTCGAGCATGCATCATTCGCGCATCTCGAGGCGGAGGCTGTGGCCACCTTTCTCCTTTTTTTTGCATTCTTTCTATTAATTAATTAGCACGTGTATGGAGGGATTTCCCTCTAAGCAAGCTTGTTGTGTAAGCTTGGCAAGAGGGACTTCTATAAGAGGAGAGGTCTTCTCCTTGTTCTAGGTTAGAAAGTTTGAAGGCAAAAACCAGAGCTTATACATATAGATACACCCTCTCTCTATATTTCCCTCTCTCTCGTCCCTTGTGTGTGTTTCTTGGCCTAAAAGTGTACTTTTACCTTACTTTTGCACTAATACACACACTATTACACCTTGCTCCGAGATTGAGGGACTTTGAGGGTTGATTCTTGAGTTTTTGGGCTGTTTTTTATCAAAAGAAGAGGGCTGCATTGGCTGTTCTTGAGGTGTGCTTCAAGGGTGAGCACTTTGTTTTAGTTTCCCCAAACTTGCACTAGTCTTTTACCTATCTTGCTTACTGATTTAGTTTTTATGCATAACATAAAAAAGGCTTATATTTTCATGCTTAAGAACTTTCATTAAGGGTCCTTTGTTGTTTGAGTTCAAACTCATCCTCTTAGGCCTTATTTGGCCTTTTTGTTGCCTCCTTGGTGAGGCCTTGTTTGGTTGAGTGTTTTGGTCCTCCCACCACTGAAAACCAGTGGATTTTCAGTGGTGAGGAAGGTGGTTTGAAGTCTTTCATAGGGTAGGGACACCCCTCTCCCTTCATTGTCTTATTTCCTTGCATTTTGGCTTAAAGGGTAACATGTATGCTTGATTGGTTTTGGCCTTATTTCAGAACATTTTGGGTGTCCTTAGGTCATATATGATCTCTATTTTTGGTCGGATTTGTGCCCTTTTGCATGCTTGACATACTTGCTTTACATTCCTCTATTTGGCCTAGAAATGCATCTTGTGTTTAGGCCATGATTCTTGCATACGTTGGCTTAGTTCCATGAAGGTGTTGGCATTATTTTACCATGTTTAAGGCCTGTTGGCCATCTATTTCAGTCATGCTTGCCTTATTTGGTGTCCTCTCTTTGTGTTTTGGCTTGTAAGCTTTAAGCATTTTGACTTCTAGCATGCGTAGCTATGACCATCCTCATGATTTGGCATCATTTAGGATCATATTTCAGCCCATAAATCATGTTTGTATGTGTACATAAGTGACCTCTTTCATGCTTTGAGGGTATGCCTTTTATGCCTAGATATGAGCTTTGGTGTATGCATCTCATTGGAGTCACTTTAGCTGCCATGTTAGTGAGTTTTGGGGTCTATTTTTGCTTGCTAAGTTCCTGTTTTGGCTTGTCCAAGTCATGCCATGAGTGGTCATGTTGGTGGGAGTGAAGTGCCCCCTTTGTGCCTTAACCTTAGAACCATTGGCTTGCTTGTTGGCATGAGTATTTGTCCACCTTTTTAGACACTTTTGGTCACTGTTTTGGGGTGGATCAAGGTCTGCCCCTTTATGGTTTAAGGCCCCTTTGCATGCTTGTCTCATGTCCATTGCATAATTGCTTCATTAAGTGTTGTATTATGCTGATCCTATTGCATAGGTTGACCATGTTTGCATCGCATTTGCATTTTGTATGCCTAGCATTGCATACTTGCCATATTAGTTGCATGGCATTTGGCATGCCTTGCATTTTCAATCTCATGTTGTATCTTTGAGTCATGTTTGCATAACATGCATTGCATTACTTGGTTTGGGGTGTCAAACCAAGTGCGAGGGTCAAGAAGCGTTCATACTATAAGTGATGTAATGCGCCTTAACTCTCGGTCACCGAGGCCCTTGACTTCGACATGATAGGGTCTTGGTCCTCATTTATGTGTTGCATGCATTTTTACATCAAGTGGCAAGCTTGATCCCTTGGGCTATCATGCACCATTGATGGCTCGAGGATCGAGGGCCATGCTTCCCTGAGTTCAAAGCATGATGGGAAACATGACTATGCTCACATGTGCCTGAAATCCCATGCCATACATTGTCTGTCCTCTGTTGCTATCAAAACTGTCTTCTGCAGGAAGTTTCTGCCGACCGGCAGAATTTAGTGCCGATCAGCCATGGGTGAATGGCCGATAACTCCATCAGAAGCCGATGGAATTTACACATTGCCGGTGGACAGTTCCTCCAGCCGGTGGTATTCTGCAGTGTGCAAGGAACCTGTCCCAAAATTTTGGAATTTTTCAGAGAAGCAAGGCAGTAAAAACAGAGGCAGCAATGGTATGGTGCGGGCTTTCCGGACTAGACGGGTTTTCGAGCTTGCATCATCCGCGCATCCCGAGGCAGAGTCTGTGGCCACCTTTCTCCTTCTTTTGCATTCTTTCTATTAATTAATTAGAAATTCCGTAATAATTAATGTATTTATTATTTGGATTGTAATATTTGTTTGTACCCTCCGAGTGGGGGCAATTGTGTAATAAGTGTGCGTGAGTGGATGTACGTCTTCCAAACCCACGTCTTTCTTCCCTTTTATTTACCCGCTTATGATGGTAGACTAGGGCATCTTCAAAATTAGCATACCTTATGCAATGCATGCGTGCATTCATACATTTGCCTTGCATGCACCAGGCTCGGCACATCATTCTAACTGCATTTGTACTTCAATTTCAAATTGAATACGTGATAGTTGTAGCATTTCACCTACCATGTTTAGGTTAGCTGAGCCTATCTAATTGCATCCTGTATGTGCTGCATTAGTCAATTTAACATGAACTAGGATCACGCATGTTCGCTAACCAGTTTATTGTTTTAGCTTGGAGTACAATGTAAGTATTTATGCTTTAGCATCTCGCATGCGTGCGAATGTTAACATGATAGCATGCTTACCATGTGGCTAGATGCTAATGTGATAAACTGTTTGAATGCCTGTGGGTGAAGGTTGGATTGTTTGAGTTGGAAAAACTTGTTGAAATCCGTATTTTAGCCTACTTGCGAGTAGAAAATTCCAAAACAAACGGATACGCAATGTTTCTTTCCGAATTAGGCAATCTAGTCTATACTTGTTTGCTGTGCGCATAACATAGTAATTCTAGGCTAATAAATAGTTTAAGAACACATAATGTTTTCAAAAAACGGATATCACGGTTAGTAGAGGCCGATCTTCGGATCGGGCAAGAGGGGGTGCTCATAGCTGCCCTTCCCCAATCGTACCCTAGCTCCCGAGCCGAGGCAACTCTGGTGATGACGGACATGTGGCCTTCGGCACCGAGTCAGGGTTTCCTAAATTCCCCCATAAAAAATATTTAGGTGGCGACTCTGTATCTGGCAAAGCAGTCCATGTTTGGCACTTCTTTCCTAAAATTAGTTTTCTCAAAACGATTTGCCAGATTTGGACTATTTGGTTCAAGATTAAGAACTGTGACACAAATCGAGTCCGAACTATAGCGGGGCCCCTCACGGGCGCGGACGTGCTACAGTTTCTGGCGACTCCGCTGGGGATTTAGAGAGCTTCACTCGAACTTGTGATATCCTATTTTGATTTCATTTATGTGTCTCTTTGCATTGCATTTGCATTGGTGCGGCTAGGAACATAGTGTTTGCTATCTGCCATTCCTGAACGGTTTGCCGGAGGCTTGTCTTGTCAAGGCATGACCATAAGGCTGACCGGTTATGGGCTCTGACAGTATGGGAACACAAGCCCCGGTTTTACCGGGGCACCCTTTTCGACCATTCGACCTAGTGCATATCGAAATCCATAGTGACCATTCCAAGTTAGGACAGGTTGCTTACCCGATGTTAGGTTGTTTGAAAACTGCTGCGTGCGTAGTGAAACCCTAGCTCTTGACAAAATAGGACGGGGAAACCCTACCCCAACATAGGGGTGTTTTGGCTCTCTTTACTTGCTATGTGCTTTTAGAGTGTTGCTCTATAGGAACGTACATATCAGTTTGCAAGATTGAGTATTAGACCTGAAGGCATCAGTATCAGTTCATGAGAATCAGTTATCTGCGGGTATCAGGTTCAGTTTTGGGAACAGTGATTTTGGGGAACAGTGATCAGTGTCGAGGAACAGTGTGTTCGGCTTACCAACTGTGTATTATGGATACCCAACTGTGCGTTGTATGTGTTTATTTTATGCCGTTGTGCTGTCTGATTGTTTGTTTATTTACTGCTTTATTTACTCCCTTCATTGCCTCATTTCCTTGCCTTTTGGCTTAAAGGGCAACATGTATGCTTGATTGATGAGTGAGCAAGCGGATTTAATTGGGAGATTGCAACAGCAAACTGGGGCGTCTGCTTCACAGCAAGTCCCTCCCCCACTAAGGGTTCTGATACCCGAAGAGACGCCAAATGCCCGGAATGTCCAAGAAGATACGGACATCCCAACGGGGCCGGCTCCACCCCCGATTCTGCCTCAACTATCCATGGCACCCACTCCTATCAACCAATCGGCTTCTCCCTTCGAGTTCGAGGTGGACCCCGTGGCATTAAAAATGCATAAGCTTGAAAAGCTGTTCAAGAAATCTCAAGGTGTGAAGTCCATTCCAGACATTGGAGACGGATACACTGACGCAGCCGTGACGCTGCTAGATCGGTTTAAGATGCCACAAATTGATCGTTTTGACGGATCCGGGGATCCCATGGTGCACTTGCGACTATTTTCAGACGTCCTAAGGCCAATGGGCCTCACTAGACTGCAGAAGCTGTCTTTATTTGGCCGGACCCTGTTGGGTGTAGCGGCCACATGGGATGCCAAATTGGAGGATGACGTCAAGAGAAGTTGGGACGAGATGGCTGAGGCCTTCATCCTGCAGTACTCAAATAATACACAAATCGAGATCACGACCCGGGATCTCTAGACAACGAGGCAAGAACCCAAGGAGAGCTTCTTAGAATTCGTAACCAGATGGCGGGCTAAGGCTTCGATGATGACCTTAAGACCCACGGACAAAGACCAGATTCGGATGATTGTGCGCAATCTTCAGCCGAAGCTAATGCAAAAGATGATCGTACTCCCCTTCCCTACCTTTTCTGATCTGCATGAAATGGGGGTGCAGATCGAGGATGCCTTAAAACAAGGCTTGATTGATAATGACCGGGAGCAACCCCACAGAACTTTCAATCGTAATACTAATGCAGGCCCGAGTGGCGCTATAACTACCAGGACCACCGAAGTGAGTATGGTCACCACCAACCCTTCCCCGAGAACTATGGCAGCCACACCATTCTCCGGTGCGTCCGGAAGCAACCTACAAACAGCCAAATACCCTCCCAAAAACACCAGAACCTTCACTCCGCTTTATATGCCCCTGTCCAAAGCTTTGGGGGTTTTGATCAGAAAAGGGCATCTGAAGCCCCTAGAGCCGCGGCCCTTACCGGAAAGACTCCCCGTTGCCCACAACCCAGCCAAGTATTGTGCATTTCACCAGCAGCACGGTCACGACACCGACCTGTGCTTTCGATTACGTCATGAGATTCAAGATCTCATTGATAACGAGGTGATTTTACCTCCTGAGAAACCCAATGTTACTACAAATCCTCTCCCCACACATAACCAGGCTCCACCACCCAAAAGAATCAATTTCATCCATACTGGTGTCGTGTCCTACAATCCTAGTATCTATATCACACCCGCCTACCTGCCTAAGCCGGAGGTTTTCCTTCCTGATTGCACCGATTTGTGCATGATGGACGTCTCCATAACCCAACCCAAGCCAGTGGTGGTGACCATCGAGAGCAGGAGAGAGAGAGAAGACTCCAGAGCACCGATTTGTGCATGATGGACGTCTCCATAACCCAACCCAAGCCAGTGGTGGTGACCATCGAGAACAGGAAAGAGATTGTCGAGCCAGAGTCAGCGGGATCTGGAAGTGATGTTGGGAACGCTTATAGTCCAAGTGACTACATTTCACCAATGGGCCAGAATAGACCAGATGTCGAATTTCCAGCCGGAGGAGAGCTGTGTGTAATCCAAGGGGATAGTCCAGGACAGGGAACGGATGATTTGACAACTGTGGAAGAGGATCTTGCCAAGTTCCAGTTTTACAGTAACCAAGACCCAGAAGACTCAGCCGTCAACTAGTTCGATTATGAGGAATCGGCGGAGGCCACGGGATGGTTGGATGATCAGCCAGATGTGGTAGGAGAGTTTCAGTCAGAACAAGGCCCAGCAGGGGCAGGAATGTTAGTAACAGCCGGGAGGGTCGAAGAACAGAGTACATCGCCGGAGAGCGCCGGTGCCAAGAGTTTTGCTCGGGATCGGAGCATTTTTAGTACAGGGATTATTGAACAGTCTACTGCATTGACACAGTCAGAACGGGAAAGATTCGAAGATTCCGAGATAATCAGTAAGGCAAAAGCCCATGTGGGGGTTGTGACCGCCGCAAGTACAGAAATGGAGAATACCGCGAGCATAGGAGTAGAAGGTACTGCAAGTATCGGAACAGTCATGCCAGAACCGGACAGGTGCCTGTCAGCTGCAGATGGAATGTGGTGAGAGGACGATGATCTATGTCTTGCCCACACAGACGAGGATTGGGGGGGTAACCAACCAGATGATACCTGGTATATCGGCGAAGTCGATCACATGACTAGGAGTGGACGATACTTCAAGCCTCCACACCTAGATCAACCAGAGGCGTCTGGAAAAGATAAGGAGGCAGAGAAGCAAAAAGAAAAGCAACTCGAGGATGAGGCCGTATTGAGACAATTGAAGAAGATACAAGTAGACATCTCCATCTGGGGGCTGCTTATGGCTTCTCGAGTACATAGACAGGCTGTCCTTTCAGCCCTGGATAAAGCCAAGCTTTCTATAGACACCACGCCCGAACAGCTGGTGGGTCTAGTTTTTTCGGGAGGGGCCACCCCGATGTTGACCTTTTCTGACAAAGAACTGCCACCTGAGGGTGCGAACCATAACAAGCCACTCTACATCTCTGTGGAGTGCAGAGATAAATGGATACCCGTGGTGCTTGTCGACACGGGGTCCGCCATCAACGTCTGCCCGGCAAGGACAGCCTATGCGATCGGTTTGAAAATCGCGAATTTTGTGCCAACGGCCCAGGTGATTCGGGCATATGACAACATGAGCCGGGAAGTAATGGGAACAGTTAAAATTCAAACAAAGGTTGGGCCGGGACAGCATGAGATAGATTTCCATGTCTTGGAGGTTCCTGCAACTTTCAACCTGCTTTTAGGGCGGCCGTGGCTGCATCAGGCAAAAGGAGTCTCCTCCACTCTACATTAAGTGGTGAAATACCCCTATGGGAAGGGAGTAGCCATCGTTTTCAGAAATTCATCGATTCATCCGCCGCCGGAAGTATCTATGCCTGTTCTAGAAATTGAGCACGGTATGGAAGATGTGTTCATATCGGGTTTTACCTTGGCTGAGGCTCGGGTTGTACAGGACATCATAGCTGCTAGTGAAGGGGTATATGTCAGTGCTCAGGCAGTCTATCTCATGAACAAGCTCCAACACATCCGCGAGATGGGATTGGGCAAGAGCGGCCGGAAGAGGGTTGCAGCATTGGCCGAAGTGCCACACAACCCTCATACCTTTGGGTTGGGTTATCTACCCACCAAAGAGGACTGGATAAGGAAAGGAAAGGAAATGGCCGGAAGAGCCAGAGCAAAGAAAGCTGGGAAGCCTTTCGAGTTGATGCATAGGCCCATTCAGGGTACCCTAAATGGACGCTTCGTTCGGGAGGGGGAAGACTTCCTGTTTTGTGGCTTCCCAGAACCATGGCTGAACGCAGAGAAGAAGCGCGTGTCGGGTTTTGAGATTTTCTTCGACCTACAGCTACCTGAGAATGACATCGCCGAAGGGCAAACAGATCTATCGGTTGAGGCTGAACAAAGTAAGGAAGTGCAGTCTGAGGACGCTGAAAATGAAATGGGGGTAGCACTGGCATGTCTGCTTTCAGATCCTCCGATCAAACAGAAGTGCTTGGGGGATAGCTTCTCGGTATGCGTGATCGGGAACGAAACGGCTGCGAGCCTACCAGCAACTATTTTGGATGCATCCATCGCACCCTCTCTCATCGAGCAATATGAAGAAGGATTTTTGTCCAGCAGCACCGGGTCAGGTAGTGAGTCAGAATTTGATTCCACCGAGTCCTATGAATCGAATCAGGTTCCAGCTCAACTGAGTCTGAGTCCGGTATTCCTGGGGGTGATAACCCGGATGCCACAGTCCTGTCTAGGTCGTCATTTTCATTTTCTTTTGAGTCTGTTGTAACAGAAGAATCAGACGGTTTGGAAGTATTTAATGAGAACGATGTGGATGTGGTTTCTGAGTATTTTTCTGTGCCTTTGATTTATTGCTTAAATCAGGATTTTCAAAATTTTGATGAAAACGACGAGGAAGAAATTCCTCCGGTTTTGCAACGGTTAATTGATCAAGAGCAGGAAAGATTTGTTAAACCCTTAATGGATGAAATCACTACCGTGAACGTTGGTACTGAGGAGGACCCACAGTTGGTCCAGATCGGGTCCACGTTGTCTTCGGAGGAACGCGAGTGCTTAGTCGCTTTATTAAAAGATTTCAAAGATGTTTTCGTGTGATCCTACAAAGACATGCTTGGAATCGATCCTGAGATTGTACAGCACCGGATCCCTCTTGATCCCGAGGCCCGACCTGCCAAGCAGAAACTCAGAAGGATCCGCCCTGATTGGGCCATTAAGATCAAGGAAAAGGTTACCAAGCAAATCGATGCAGGTTTCCTGCTGGTATCCGAATACCCGACCTGGTTGGCCAACATTGTTCTGGTGCCGAAGAAGGATGGCAGAATTCGGGTATGTGTAGACTTCAGAGATTTGAACAGGGCCAGTCCGAAGGACGACTTTCCCTTGCCACACATTGATGAACTGGTAGATTTCACGGCAGGACATGCCTTGCTTTCGTTTATGGATGGTTTCTCAGGCTACAATCAGATAGTGATGGCACCCGAAGACCGGGAGAAGACTACATTCACTACCCCGTGGGGTACATATTGTTACAGAGTGATGCCATTTGGGTTAAAGAACGCTGGAGCTACTTATCAACGGGCAGCAACCACAATATTGCATGATATGATCCATAAAGAGGTCGAGGTGTATGTGGACGACATGATTGTCAAGTCCAAAGAAAGAGAGGGCCACTACACCGCCCCTAGCTCCTGACAAAATAGGACAGGGAAACCCTACCCCAACATAGGGGTGTTTTGGCTCTCA
>NW_021024731.1:66639-89923 GCF_004153795.1 Camellia sinensis | reverse complement strand
CGCCGGAAGCCTTGCCAGTGATGGTTGCTGCGATCACCAGCATCAGAAAATCGATTGGCCAAACTCGGAATGTCCAACATCCCGTCACAAATTAGGGACCGGGCATCGCGCATGCTGAGTCCGCACATGCGCCCTAAGGATTGGGCATGACCGATTGGCCAGATAAGTTGCCGTTTGCTCTGTGGGGCTACAGAACTTCGATTAGAACTTCTACCGGAGCAACTCCGTATTCGTTAGTTTATGGAATGGAGGCTGTTCTACCTATCGAAATTGAAGTTCCGTCTTTACGGGTATTGGCCGAGTGTCAGATAGCTGAGGCAGATTGGCAGCAAAGCAGGTTCGAAGAACTAATGCTCTTTGATGAAAGGAGACTGAAAGCACTGTACCACGTTCAAAGTTATCAGCGCAGAATTGCCCGGGCTTTCAACAAGAAGGTTAAGTCCAGGAATCTAAAGGAAGGGGACTTGGTGCTCAAGAACAACCGAGCTCCTATCCATGACCCAAGGGGCAAGTTCAGACCCAATTGGACCGGTCCCTACATCATCAAAGCTATCTGGTCAGGTGGAGCTGTGGTTCTGATGGACCTAGATGGCCTTGAGTTCTCCCAACCGATCAACATGGACAAGTTGAAGAAATATTACCCTTGAGAGGCTTTCTAGGCCGAAAACCTGAAAGGGCGACCTAGGCAAAAGTTAGAGCACAAAAAATTAGAAAATATAAAAACTGAGCTCGCAAGGCTGAAAACCCGCAAAGGGTGGCTTTGGCAAAAGCTAGAGCGCAAAAGGAGAGTGAAAATACTCAAGTGAACCTAAGCCTGAACTACGTAAGGCTTGATTCCCATCTATGGGATACGTAGGCAGCTTCATCTTGAAGTTCAGCCATAACACTTCCCCGATCAACTTTATCCATTTGATCATCTCGGCCATCTTTGTCTATTCAGCATTCAAGGATTCGGTTATGATCTCCGGTGTAGTGCTCTTCAGACTAGGGGCAACTTTCCGTTGCTGTGCAGTGCTGCGGCGCTCTTCAGACTAGGGGCAACTTTCCAGTTGCAGGGATCTGGGGTTGTGCATCTCAGTGACAGATCTCAGGCGTGTCCAGTTCTGATCCACATTGAAAATGATTTTTGAGAAGTTTTAATAAAAGCCGACTTCGTTCAAATAATCTTTTTACAACTCTGACCATTTTTGGACCAAAGCGGAAAATTTTCAGTACCACAACCTTCAATTTCATTGACTTCAAAAAAAACAGAGCTCTCCTGCTCTTGCATACGATCGAAGTTGCTTTTTATTACATTCATAAAGAAAACTTGAAAGTACTAATAAAGCAATAAATCTGGGGCATAGTCAAGTCAGGTGCTCCTGCGCCCCCTCCCAGAGCTGGTCGAAGCCTCTGATGCCAGGCTGGGCCCAATCTGTGCCTCTTCATTGAGCCAATCCACGCACTCGTCAGACAAAGTGCAACTGAAAGTAGGGACGGGGGCCAGGAGTTCTCTCATCCTCCACGCGGTGGCCTGCCAAGCAAGCTGTGCGCCTCGGGCTGGGAATGCAGCTGGATACTCTATCCCCTCTGGCGGGCAGGTCTGATCATGGCCAAATTGGCGTGGAATCCGAAATAGGAAGTAGAATACGCAGTGAGTGAGACTAATCAATTGGATCCCAGTCTGCCGGGGCATATTGTAACTCATTGCCGGAAAGCTCAGCCATGGGCACCGGCAAGCAATACGGTCTGCGGACAAGCAGCACATCCAAGCAAACCACCATCCCTCATCCAGGGCAATGACTAGACGGTGCCGGAAGAAGTAGCCGCGAGCTGAATATGCTGGGCAAGAGTCCACAACCTGTAGTTTGTCCATCAACCATACCTGGGGAGGGATGAAAAATGAGAGAGCAAAGAATAGAGAGATGTACGAGGAGAGAAAAGTGAGAATAGGGTTTTGTGAGAAAAGACCGAACTTGAGGGTCGAGTGATGTGAGCAATGCATAATGTGAGATTGGGTGGGAAATGTTACCTGTAGCAGTAATGGACTCCCTGCTAATCTGGCCGCCTCATGACGATAAAAGGCGTCTAAGCCCATTAACGTCTTAGCCAGAGTCATGGCAATACAGCTCTTGCCCTCCTTCAAGCCTTGGGCAACCTCAATCAGCCGGACACTAGACCCTCTAGAGCCTGAGACGAATAGAAAATGAGACAGCATGCACAAACAGAGGGCGTGTCGCCGCAAGCCTTGCTAATGATGGTTGTTGTGATCACCAGCATCAGAAAACCGATTGGTCAGACTCGGAATGTCCAGCATCCCGTCACAAATCAGAGACCGAGCGTCACGGATGCTGAGTCCACACATTCACCCTAAGGATTGGGCATGGCCAAAATTAAGTTGGGGTAGGAGCTCCTCGTCGCGCTCGGACTCCATTAAGGCTCGGAAATCTTCAAAGGTAGGACATATCTCTTGTCCAGCGAAGCTAAAGACATGCGTCACCGGATTCCAAAACCTTGCCGCGGTGTGGAGAAACGGGAGGTGCAGCGGGGTACGACCCAGAGTGAATAGTGCATTTATGCCGAAACCCCAGAAATTCAACTTTTTCGAGCCATCCAAGCTAGCAATCCAAGCTGTGAGATTTTGGGCAAGAAACTCTTCCATCAGAGCAAATCAGTGTGGAATTGAGAAAAAAACTACGAAGTTGGGATCTTTTGTAAGAGATAAGGTTGGGTGGAGGACAGTTGTCAACATTTTGGTGATTCCCCTCATTAACAGCCGGCCGGCCAAATATTCTGCCGACCGGCCATTAACTGTTGCCGACTGAATAAATTTCTGGCCGATCGCCATTCCTTGTGGCCGATGGCCTCTACCCCTGGCCGATGGGCTTCCTCCTGGTTCCCTGAGCTGTATATGCTAGGGATTGGGGAACTCCACCACCTCCGATCCCTCCCCCGGTGATCGATTCTTGCGAAGTCACGCCTGTCTGCTTGTCGAGTTATTGTACATTTGCTTATCGAGTTGTATTTCACTCTCTTTGAGTTTTTGATTTATTTATCGAGTTGTACTAACGCTTGTTTGGTTATATCATGCCTTTGTTTTGCTTATCGAGTTGTAAGTCGGTTCACTACCTGATTATTATGATGCCAATACTCGGCGTTCAAAATAAGTTCAATTTCGTTCACATTGTGGTGTGATACCTTGCGATGCGATGCATAGAAAGTTTACTAATGCAACATCTTTTGAACAAAATGGTTGTTTCATTCCCATCACGTGTTTTGCGAAATGTGTAATTTTGAGAAAGAATAAAACCTGCCCGAGGCAGTGCAATGTGCTTAAACTACCAGTAAAAAGGAAAGTAAAACATAGGATGACAGGGTAGCCGAGTGTCGGAATGGATATCAGCAAAACTCCCCTTGCGGTCAACGCACCTTCCATGCCTTTGTTCGGGTCAACGACATGGTTTGGCACCTTCTTTACTTGAGACCATGCGGGGAAGCGCACTTTTGAAACATGGACCTTCGAGTTGACCTCAGGCCACAACTTCTGCGAATGATGCTCGATACGTACGAAGAACGTCCCTTCCCGTATCCTTTTCATGCCTTGAGGATTCCCACAAATCGCTTCAACTACGCTGTGTTACAGTATTTTACCCCCCTTGCATTATGAATGATATGTTCTCACTCACATGTGTTCAAGTTTCTCTTTATACACATTACCTGCGTAGACCGCATGTTTGTAATCAATTTCATTACTTTCATAGATCGCATGTTAATCACATTACTTGCGTAGACCGCATGTTTGTAATCAATTTCATTACTTGCGTAGATCGCATGTTAATTACATTACCTGCGTAGACCGCATGTTTGTAATCAATTTCATTACTTGCGTAGACCGCATGTTAATTACATTACCTGCGTAGACCGCATGTTTGTAATCAATTTCATTACTTGCGTAGACCGCATGTTAATTACATTACCTGCATAGACCGCATGTTTGTAATCAATTTCATTACTTGCATAGACCGCATGTTAATTACATTACCTGCATAGACCGCATGTTTGTAATCAATTTCATTACTTGCATAGACCGCATGTTAATTACATTACCTGCGTAGACCGCATGTTTGTAATCAATTTCATTACTTGCGTAGACCGCATGTTAATTACATTACCTGCGTAGACCGCATGTTTGTAATCAATTTCATTACTTGCGTAGACCGCATGTTAATTACATTACCTGCGTAGACCGCATGTTTGTAATCAATTTCATTACTTGCGTAGACCGCATGTTAATTACATTACCTGCGTAGACCGCATGTTTGTAATCAATTTCATTACTTGCGTAGACCGCATGTTAATTACATTACCTGCGTAGACCGCATGTTTGTAATCAATTTCATTACTTGCGTAGACCGCATGTTAATTACATTACCTGCGTAGACCGCATGTTTGTAATCAATTTCATTACTTGCGTAGACCGCATGTTAATTACATTACCTGCGTAGACCGCATGTTTGTAATCAATTTCATTACTTGCGTAGACCGCATGTTAATTACATTACCTGCGTAGACCGCATGTTTGTAATCAATTTCATTACTTGCGTAGACCGCATGTTAATTACATTACCTGCGTAGACCGCATGTTTGTAATCAATTTCATTACTTGCGTAGACCGCATGTTAATTACATTACCTGCGTAGACCGCATGTTTGTAATCAATTTCATTACTTGCGTAGACCGCATGTTAATTACATTACCTGCGTAGACCGCATGTTTGTAATCAATTTCATTACTTGCGTAGACCGCATGTTAATTACATTACCTTGCCGACCACCCGGTTGAAGGGGATGAGGCGGTTGAGTACTTGTTCCCAGATGAAGCCATTCTGCATATCGAAGATGAAACTTGGACGATGTACTTTGACGGAGCGTCGAACCAATACGGGTATGGGATAGGAGTGTACTTGGACGTCACCATTGGAACACTTGGTGATTATCCTTGTTTGTGTTCGTTTGGAGTTCCCGGAAGTCCCGGCTACGCGCCTTGCCTCAGGATCTCCGAACTCGACCGTTTAGTGTCTGGTTTTGCACCAAACACTTGTGTTTTGCACCAAACACTTGTGTTTTGCCTTGGAGGGGCAGGGAATGCCTTGTGAGGCATCCCCACACATCACCGGCCGTAGCCACAGGCCACCGGCTGGCTTTTTGTCAAAATGGCAATTTTGAGTAGCCAACCACTATTCATCTATTTTATGTAGATATTTTGTGCCAGCTGTGATAGCTGGCACCAACTCTGCTTCCCTCCATACACGTGTATGGAGGGATTTCCCTCTAAGCAAGCTTGTTGTGTAAGCTTGGCATGAGGGACTTCTATAAGAGGAGAGGTCTTCTCCTTGTTCTAGGTTAGAAATTTTGAAGGAAAAACCAGAGCTTATACATATAGATACACCCTCTCTCTATATTTCCCTCTCTCTCCTCCCTTGTGTGTGTTTCTTGGCCTAAAAGTGTACTTTTACTTTACTTTTGCACTAATACACACACTATTACACCTTGCTCCGAGATTGAGGGACTTTGAGGGTTGATTCTTGAGTTTTCGGGCTGTTTTTGATCAAAAGAAGAGGGCTGCATTGGCTGTTCTTGAGGTGTGCTTCAAGGGTGAGCACTTTGCTTTAGTTTTCCCAAACTTGCACTAGTCTTTTACCTATCTTGCTTGCTGATTTAGTTTTTGTGCATAACATAAAAAAGGCTTATATTTTCATGCTTAAGAACTTTCATTAAGGGTCCTTTGTTGTTTGAGTTCAAACTCACCCTCTTAGGCCTTATTTGGCCTTTTTGTTGCCTCCTTGGTAAGGCCTTGTTTGCTTAAGTGTTTTGGTCTTTTCACCACTGAAAACCAGTGGATTTTCAGTGGTGAGGAAGGTGGTTTGAAGTCTTGCATAGGGGAGGGACACCCCTCTCCCTTCATTGTCTTATTTCCTTGCATTTTGGCTTAAAGGGTAACATGTATGCTTGATTGGTTTTGGCCTTATTTCAGAACTTTTTGGGTGTCCTTAGGTCACATATGATCTCTATTTTTGGTCGCATTTGTGCCCTTTTGCATGCTTGACATACTTGCTTTATATTCCTCTATTTGGCCTAGAAATGCATCTTGTGTTTAGGCCATGATTCTTGCAAACGTTGGCTTAGTTCCATGAAGGTGTTGGCATTATTTTACCATGTTTAAGGCCTGTTGGCCATCTATTTCAGTCATGCTTGCCTTATTTGGTGTCCTCTCTTTGTGTTTTGGCTTGTAAGCTTTAAGCATTTTGACTTCTAGCATGCGTAACTATGACCATCCTCATGATTTGGCATCATTTAGGATCATATTTCAGCCCATAAATCATGTTTGTATGTGTACATAAGTGACCTCTTTCATGCTTTGAGGGTATGCCTTTTATGCCTAGATATGAGCTTTGGTGTATGCATCTCATTGGAGTCACTTTAGCTGCCATGTTAGTGGGTTTTGGGGTCTATTTTTGCTTGCTAAGTTCTTGTTTTGGCTTGTCCAAGTCATGCCATGAGTGGTCATGTTGGTGGGAGTGAAGTGCCCCCTTTGTGCCTTAACCTTAGGACCATTGGCTTGCTTGTTGGCATGAGTATTTGTCCACCTTTTTAGGCACTTTTGGTCACTGTTTTGGGGTGGATCAAGGTCTGCCCCTTTGCGGTTTAAGGCCCCTTTGCATGCTTGTCTCATGTCCATTGCATAATTGCTTCATTAGGTGTTGTAACATGTTGATCCTTTTATTGTCCATGTTTGCATTGCATTTGCATCTTGCATGCCAAGCATTGCATACTTGCCATATTAGTTGCATGGCATTTGGCATGCTTTGCATTTTCAATCTCATGTTGTATCTTTGAGTCATGTTTGCATAACATGCATTGCATTACTTGGTTTGGGGTGTCAAACCAAGTGCGAGGGTCAAGAAGCGTTCATACTATAAGTGATGTAATGCGCCTTAACTCTCGGTCACCGGGGCCCTTGACTTCGGCATGATAGGGTCTTGGTCCTCATTTGTGTGTTGCATGCATTTTTACATCAAGTGGCAAGCTTGATCCCTTGGGCTATCATGCACCATTGATGGCTCGAGGATCGAGGGCCATGCTTCCCTGAGTTCAAAGCATGATGGGAAACATGACCATGCTCACATGTGCCTGAAATCCCATGCCATACACTGTCTGTCCTCTGTTGCTGTCAAAACTGTCTTCTGCAGGAAGTTTCTGTCGACCGGCAGAATTTAGTGCCGATTAGCCTTGGGTGAATGGCCGATAACTCCATCAGAAGCTGATGGAATTTACACATTGCCGGTGGAAAGTTCCTCCAGCCGGTGGTATTCTGCAGTGTGCAAGGAACCTGTCCCAGAATTTTGGAATTTTTCAGAGAAGCAAGGCAGTAAAAACAGAGGCAGCAATGGTATGGTGCGGGCTTTCCGGACGAGCCGGGTTTTCGAGCATGCATCATCCGCGCATCTCGAGGTAGAGGCTGTGGCCACCTTTCTCCTTCTTTTGCATTCTTTCTATTAATTAATTAGAAATTCCGTAATAATTAATGTATTTATTATTTGGACTGTAATATTTGTTTGTACCGTCCGAGTGGGGGCAATTGTGTAATAAGTGTGCGTGAGTGGATGTACGTCTTCCAACCCCACATCTTTCTTCCCTTTTATTTACCCGCTTATGATGGTAGACTAGGGCATCTTTAAAATTAGCATACCTTATGCAATGCATGCATGCATTCATACATTTGCCTTGCATGCACCATGCTCGGCACATCATTCTAACTGCATTTGTACTTCAATTTCAAATTGAATACGTGATAGTTGTAGCATTTCACCTACCATGTTTAGGTTAGCCGAGCCTATCTAATTGCATCCTGTATGTGCTGCATTAGTCAATTTAACATGAACTAGGATCACGCATGTTCACTAACCAGTTTATTGTTTTGGCTTGGAGTACAATGTAAGTATTTATGCTTTAGCATCTCGCATGCGTGTGAATGTTAACATGATAGCATGCTTACCATGTGGCTAGATGCTAATGTGATAAACTGTTTGAATGCCTGTGGGTGAAGGTTGGATTGTTTGAGTTGGAAAAACTCGTTGAAATCCGTATTTTAGCCTACTTGCGAGTAGCAAATTCCAAAACAAACGGATACGCAATGTTTCTTTCCGAATTAGGCAATCTAGTCTATACTTGTTTGCTGTGCGCATAACATAGTAATTCTAGGCTAATAAATAGTTTAAGAACACATAATGTTTTCAAAAAACGGGTATCACGGTTAGTAGAGGCCGATTTTCGGATCGGGCGAGAGGGGGTGCTCATAGCTGACCTGCCCCAATCGTACCCTAGCTCCCGAGCCGAGGTAACTCTAGTGATGACGGACTTGTGGCCTTCGACACCAAGTCAGGGTTTCCTAAATTCCCCCATAAAAAATATTTAGGTGGCGACTCTGTATCTGGCAAAGCAGTCCATGTTTGGCCTTCTCAGCACTGAAATCCAGAGGATTTGGTGGAAAGGTGGTTTTGAGGTCCCAAATAGGAGAGGGTCATCCCCTCTCCTTGTGTCTTGTATGCTAGTATAAATGGCTTATTATAGTAGCATGTTTGCTTGGCATGTTTTGGTTCCATTTCAGTAACTTTTTGGTGATATTTTAGCATGCTTCAACTCTATTTTAAGTTGGTTTGATAGCATCTTGCATGCGTCACGTACTTGTAGAGCAATCATGCATGCTAGCATAGCATACATCTTGTGTTTGGACCATCATTGTTGCATGTTTTGGCTCAACTCAAATAAGCTGTCCCTCATGTTTTACCATGCTTGAGCTATGTTTGATGTTGTTTTAGTCATGCATGCATTGTTTTGTATAGCCATGGTTCAATCTAGCTTGTTAGCTTTGTGTATCAAGTCCACTAGCATGAATTGCTTAGACTATTCTCATGATTTGGCATCATTTGAAATGATATTTCAGTGCATGTTTCATGGTTATATACTTGTGGTTGTCACTCTTTTAATGCTTTGAAGAGTCAGTGTTTTATGCCTCAAGAATGGATCATTGTGCATACCATCATACTTAGGCCTTTGGGATGCCATCTCAGTGGGTTTTGGGGCTTATTTTGACATGCCATAAATCTATTTTTTATTGGTTAAGTCATGCCATGTTTGGTTTTAATAGGTGTAGTGTAATACCCCTTTGTAGCCTTGCATGCTTCATGCTTTTGGTCTTTTGTTCTAGCTTGTGTTGGCTAGGTTCAAGCATGCTTTTGGTCTTGTATTGACCTGCCTTGGGACTGTTTTGGTCATCCTTGGCCGTTTGGGGCTTGCTTTGCATGGCCATGGTTTAAGTCCCTTTGCTAGTTTCAAGCTTTGAGCTTTCTTGCATGCTATGCTTGTGTTATGTGTGTGATTTGGCATCATTCATGACATCATTTCAGAGCAAGTAGTGTTGTCACACTTGCATGCTTTTCACTCTTTAAGTGCTCTTGAGAGTTGTCCTCTTTATGCCTTAATTCTTAGGCCAATTAGCATGCATGCTTGTCTTGCATTTCATGTCATCAATTCATCATCTTGGCCACTGATTTGGGCATGGCTAAGGTCTGTCCCTTTTTGGTTTAAGCCCATCTTGCATGTTTTTGCATGTTGTTGCACGCTTAGTACATTGCATGTTGTTGCATGCTAGTTGCATTGCATGACATTGTTGTTGGCATACTCATGTTGCATTAGCTTTGTTTGTATGCTTAGGTTGCATTGCATTGAGTTAGCATGCCATTAGTTTTGATAAGTCAATCATGTTGCATTGCATAGCATCTCCATGTTGCATGCATTACATTGTGTTTTGTTTGGAGGGTGTTAAGCCAAACACGAGGAACGAGGGACGTTTCATACTTGAAGTGATGAAACGTGCCTCAATTCTCGGTCGCTGACCCTCTTGATCATGCATGATAGAGGTTAAGGCATTTATGTGTTTTTGTGTATTTTATCCATATTGAATTGTGCAACTCACCTCTTTGGCCATCATGCATCGAAATGCGTGGTTGATGGCTCGAGGATTTTGTTTGGAGGGTGTTAAGCCAAACACGAGGAACGAGGGACGTTTCATACTTGAAGTGATGAAACGTGCCTCAATTCTCGGTCGCTGACCCTCTTGATCATGCATGATAGAGGTTAAGGCATTTATGTGTTTTTGTGTATTTCATCCATATTGAATTGTGCAACTCACCTCTTTGGCCATCATGCATCCAAATGCGTGGTTGATGGCTCGAGGACCGAGCACTATACTCCTTTGAGCTTTGAACATGATAAGGGGTGTAGTTGCACAACATTTTCTTGGAAATGTATTGCTATGCCTCTGTTTATACTCTGCTGTAGCAAAAGGAGTAGTTTGCAGGAAGAGATGGCCGATCGGCTATCTAGTGTGCCGATCGGCTAGAAATGTTTGGCCGATAGCCTCATATTTGGTCGATGACTATTATCCACTGGCCGATGGCCACCCCTCTTGGCCGATGACCTTTCAGAGTGTCCATGAGGTGGTTCAGAAGCATCACAGAAGTTGGCACAATTTTCAGAGGTGCAGAACAATGCAAACAGAGGCAACATGAGGCATGGCAACGGATTTCCGAGCCAAGCCGACTGAGCGTGCATATGCCCCTCTTCTCGAGGCCGTTTTAACTGCTTTGCGTAGTTAGTTAATTTGTAATTAATTAGTTAATGTGGTAGCTAATTTAATTCATCGTTGTAAATTGTTAATTAGCTTAGCTTAGCTAATTTTCAATTTGATTATGTAATAATTAGTGTAATTAGATTGTTAGATTAGTTTGAATAGCTTAGCGTAGCTAGCTTGTATTATTCATTCGGACCCTCCGTCGAGAGGGCGAGTTTTGTAATAAGTGTGCGTGAGTGTGTAAATGTCTTCCAACCCCACGTCTTTCTCCCTTTTACTTAACCGCTTACGATGGTTAGTTCTAGGTCATGTTTCAATTAGCATCCTTATGCCTTGCATGTTTGCATTCATTCATTTGTCTTGCATGCACCGAGTTCGACGCATCATACTAACTATATTGTATTTCAATTCCTACTTGAATACATGATTATCAAGTTGCATCTCATATGCCATTTTAGAATAGCCGAGCATATTTTTTAATTGCATTTTGTATGTGTTGCATTAGCCATCTTAACATAAACTAGGATCATGAATGATTACTAACTAGCTATTGTTTTGGCTTGGAGTACTAGGTAAACTTTTATGCTTTAGCGTCTTGCATGAGTGTGAGTATTGCCATGATAGCGTTCTTGCCATGAGGCTAACTTCTTATGTGTTCAATTGCATGAATGCCTGTGGATGAAGGTTGGATTGCTTGAATTGGAGCAATTCATTGAAATGCGAGTTTTAAGCCCACTTAAGGGTGGCAAAATCCACGTCTTAGCCTACTTGCGAGTAGCACCTTCAAACCATTTTCAAACAAACAAACATGAGATGTTTTGTTCCAACTTAGACGATCTAGTCTATACTTGTATGCTGTGTGCATCACATAGTAAAGCTAGCAAATAAACCGGAATAAGAACACATATGTTTTCAAAACAACATATCATGCTTAGTAAAGGCCGATCTTTTGATCAGGCGAGCAGGGGTGCTCATTGCATGGCCTTCCCCTCTCGTACCCAAGTTCCCGAGCCGAGGCAACTTTGGTGATGACGGACACGTGGCCTTAGGCACGAGTCAGGGTTTTCTAAATTCCCCCAAAATAAAATATTTATGTGGCGACTCTATATTTGGCAAAGCAGTCCATGTTTGGCACTTCTTTATAAAAATCATTTTCCAAAACGATTTGTCGGATTTGGACTCTTTGGTAATTTATCGGTCTTGCATTACACTTTGTGAGATTAGGTTCAGAACCGTGACATTGAGTCTGAGCTATAGTAGCTATTGAACAAAACAGATTTCGCGTCATTCGCGCGCAGAGTCGGGACGTTCGGGCACGTCTACATGGGCCCACTCCTTTAGAGGCGTAACGGATCAATTTTTTTCCTGTGTGGTGCTCAAACTCTACCAAGTTTAAGCCCGCGATAGCTCATTTACGAATCGAGTGTTGATGGTCTCACCCGTTTGAACATAAGGGCCAAATGCTTTGTCAATCAAAACAACTTCACAAGGAAGCTCCACCTTCACCCGGGTGCCACAAGTAGGCCTAACGCCTCTAGTGCACCAAGCACGACATAAGTCACTTCATAGCGCCAAGCTTACCCCAAGCAAGGTGCTCGCCCAACTTAGGTTTATGTCACCAGGGTGCCTAGCCACACAACAATGTGTTAGCGAAGGCCCTCGACTTAGCCGACAAGCCAACATTGCATGTTGGGTCTTTAAAAGCATCTCGAAGTGTCGTAGGGTCAAGCATGCCTCAATAGATGCATATTGGATGGCCATTTGGTCATGCGAAGCCCACAAGCCACCGAGGGTCAATCTCTTGCCCACGGCGTAGTCCTCGTGCCAACACGTGTGTTAGATTCCGCCTAAGGCCATTGCGCACCTTAGCATTGCACCAACGTGTAGCATGAGTAAGGCAACATCTCAATCCGTAGCTTGCTTGCAGCATAATGTAATCCCTTAATGGACTTAGTCAATGCATAGCTCGATGCCTTCATTCGATAGCCCACATATGCGGTGTCGCCTTCAAACCGCTTAGCTTAAGCCACGGGATCCCCTCGTGCAAGGTTGAACCCAAACCAAGCACTTGAGTTGGCACACGAGGCCTTTAGTGGTGCCTCGATAGCCCATTCGGTCCAAAACAAGTCCCAAAGATGCCATATTGCGTAGCATAATGGAAGCAACGTAGTGGACCTCCCCCTCTAGAAGGTGCGCGCACTGCCTACATTATTGCACCGTCCACGGGGCTCTCAAACCCACGTGGAGACTCCAGACACCCCTCTGGATGCCTAAAGCCCGCCCTTGAGTTGCCCCAAGGTTGCTCACTTGAAGCCCAGTTTGGGCAGAGAGGTAGGTAGGTAGCATACCTTGCCCCCTTATATATGCTTGTTAAGCAATTTGCCCTCTGGCAGGAGGAAACATCATATATGTTCGAGGAGTCATAATGATTTTTCATAAATTCCATAAATTGTGAAAAGTCATGAAACTTGGTCGGAAAAACACTTCCCCTAAGACCTCTTTCCAATAAAAAGTTCAACCCGAAACTCCTTCGCTTGAATGCCCAAACAATGTGCCAAAATTCTGCACTGTTGGCTGGCACTGCTGGCAGCGCTGGTTGGCTATTAACATGGGCTATAGCTTTGCCGTTTGCTGGCTATTAGTGGCCAACATGCCTTAGGCTACTTGGGGCCAATGTTAAGCCACGTTGAGGCACTTCTAACGGCCACTCTTGAGCACTCAAATGGCCACACCACCACGAGCGAAACGTCACGGAGTTAGCCTTCAAGGCAACCCGTGACACTCTCCTCTACTCCAACCATCAACGTCCTCATTGATGTAGCACAAAGCTTATGCTGCAGTGCGTGTACTGGCTTCTCTGATGAGTCCAACACCTCTGTGTTGATGGCCTACCTTCAACGTCTAACTCTTTTAGCCAAGCTCCCCTCATTGTTCTCTACTCAAATCTAGCTGAAATGTACTCCACTTGTTGCACCCTCTGCTGGAAACTTTTCTCAAATGCCCTATCTGAAAATGGCCTCTGCCAAAGCTCCTCTAAGTGTCTCTAAACTCTGCCCTTTGCTAATGCTCTTGAAATGCTAAGCCCTCTTCTCAAATGGCCTCCCTGCCATTGTTCCTCCGAGCAAACTCAAGGTGTAGACGTGCCCGAACGTCCCAGCTCCGCGTGCAAATGGCGAAATCTGTTTTGTTCATTAGCTACTACAGTTCGAACTCAATGCCACAGTTCTGAACCTTATCTCGCAAAGTGTAATGCAAGACCGATAAATCACCAAAGAGTCCAAATCTGGCAAATCGTTTTGGAAAACTGGTTTTTATAAAGAAGTGCCAAATATGGACTGCTTTGCCAGATATAGAGTTGCCACCTAAATATTTTATTTTAGGGGAATTTAGGAAACCCTGGCTCATGCCTAAGGCCATATGTCCGTCATCACCAAAGTTGCCTCGGCTCGGGAACTTGGGTACGAGAGAGGAAGGTCATGCAATGACCACCCTCACTCGCCCGATCAAACGATCGACCTTTACTAAGCATGATATGTTGTTTTGAAAATATATGTGTTCTTATTCCGGTTTATTAGCTAGCTTTACTATGTGATGCACACAACATACAAGAATAGACTAGATCGCCTAAGTTGGAACAAAATATCTCATGTTTGTTTGTTTGAAAATGGTTTGAAGGTTCTACTCGCAAGTAGGCTAAGACGTGGATTTTGCCACCCTCAAGTGGGCTTAGAAAACATGATTTTGCCATCCTCAAGTGGGCTTAAAACTCGCATTTCAATGAATTGTTCCAATTCAAGCAATCCAACCTTCATCCACAGGCATTCATCCAATTGAACACATAAGCAGTTAGCCTCATGGCAAGCATGCTATCATGGTAACACTCACACACATGCAAGATGCTAAAACATAAAAGTTTACCTAGTACTCCGAGCCAAAACAATAGCTAGTTAGTAATCATTCATGAACCTAGTTTATGTTAAGATGGCTAATGCAACACATGCGAAATGCAACTAAAAAATATGCTCGGCTATAATAAAATGGCATATGAAATGCAACTTGATAATCATGTATTCAAGTAGGAATTGAAATACAATACAGTTAGTATGATGCGCCGAGCCCGGTGCATGTAAGATAAATGAGTGAATGCAAACATGCAAGGCATAAGGATGCTAATTAAAACATGACCTAGAACTAACCATCGTAAGCGGTTAAGTAAAAGGGAGAAAGACGTGGGGTTGGAAGACATTCACACACTCACGCACACTTATTACAAAATTCGCCCTATCGACGGAAGGTCCGAATGAATATTACAAGCTTGCTACGCTAAGCTATTCTAACTAATCTAATAATCTAATTAGACTAATTATTACATAATCAAATAGAAAATTAGCTAAGCTAAGCTAATTAAGAATTTACAACGATGAATTAAATTAGCTAACACATTAACTAATTAATTACAAATTAACTAACTATGCAAAGCAGTTAAAATGGCCTCAAGAAGATGGGTACATGCATGCTCGGTCGGCTTCGCTAGGAAATCCGTTGCCATGCCTCATGTTGCCTCTGTTTGCACTGTTCTACACCTCTGAAAATTGTGCCAACTTCTGTGATGCTTCTGAACCACCTCATGGACACTCTGAGAGGTTATCGGCCAAGAGGGGTGGCCGTTGGCCAGTGGATAATAGTCATTGACCATATATGAGGCTATCGGCCAAACATTTCCAGCCGATCAGCACACTAGATAGCCGATCGGCCATCTCTTCCTGCAAACTGCTCCTTTTACTGCAGCAGAGTACAAACAGAGGCATGGCAATACATTTGCAAGAAAATGTTGTGCAACTACACCTCTTATCATGTTCAAAGCTCAAAGGAGTATAGTGCTCGGCCCTCGAGCCATCAATTACACATTTCGATGCATGATGGCCAAAGAGGTGAGTTGCACAATTCAATGTGGATGAAATGAAGAAAAACACATAAATGCCTTAACCTCTATCCTGCATGATCAAGAGGGTTGGTGACCGAGAATTGAGGCACGTTTCATCACTTCAAGTATGAAACGTTCCTCATTCCTCGTGTTTGGCTTAACACCTCCCAAACCAAACACAATGCAATGCATGCAACATGGAGATGCTATGCACTGCAACATGATTGACTTATTAAAACTAATGGCATGCTAACTCAATGAAACGCAACCTAAGCATACAAGCAAAGCTAATGCAACAGGAGTATGCCAACAACAATGTCATGCAATACAACTAGCATGCAACGACATGTAATGTACTATGCATGCAACAACATGCAAAAACATGCAAGATGAACTTAAACCAAAATGGACAGACCTCAACCATGCCAAAATCAGTGGCCCAGATGATGAATTGATGACATGAAATGCAAGACAAACATGCATGCCAATTGGCCCAAGAATTAAGGCATAAAGAGGACAACCCTCAAGAGCACTTAAAGAGTGAAAAGCATGCAAGTGTGACAACACTACATGCTCTGAAATTATGTTAGGAATGATGCCAAATCACACACATAACACAAGCATAGCATGCAAGAAAGCTCAAAGCTTGAAACTAGCAAAGGGACTTAAACCATGGCCATGCAAAGCAAGCCCCAAAGGGCCAAGGGCCACCAAAATAGTCCCAAGGCAGGTCAATACAAGACCAAAAACATGCTTGAACTTAGCCAACACAAGCTAGAACAAAAGACCAAAAGCATGAAGCATGCAAGGCTACAAAGGGGTATTACACTACACCTATTAAAACCAAACATGGCATGACTTAACCAATAAAAAACAGAGTTATGGCATGTCAAAATAAGCCCAAAAACCCACTGAGATGGCATCCCAAAGGCCTAAGTATGATGGCATGCACAATGATCCATTCTTGAGGCATAAAACACCGACTCTTCAAAGCATTAAAAGAGTGACAAGCACAAGTATATGACCATAAAACATGCACTGAAATATCATTTCAAATGATGCCAAATCATGAGAATAGTCTAAGCAATGCATGCTAGCGGACTTGATACACAAAGCTAACAAGCTAGATTGAACCATGGCTATACAAAACAATGCATGCATGACTAAAACAACATCAAACATAGCTCAAGCATGGTAAAACATAAGGGAAAGCTTCTTTGAGTTGAGCCAAAACATGCAAGAATGATGGTCCAAACACAAGATGTATGTTATGCTGGCATGCATGATTGCTCTACAAGTATGTGAAGCATGCAAGATGCTATCAAACCAACTTAAAATAGAGTTGAAGCATGCTAAAATATCACTAAAAAGTTACTGAAATGGAACCAAAACATGCTAAGCAAACATGCTACTATAATGAGCCATTTATACTAGCATACAAGACACAAGGAGAGGGGATGACCTTCTCTTATTTGGGACCTCAAAACCACCTTTCCACCACTAAAAATCCTCTAGATTTCAGTGGTGAGAAGGCCCAAACAAGGTGGTCCCAATAGCTTAAAAGGATGGTTCGAAACAAGGCCAAACAAAGTCTAAGAAGGGGTAGACTACCCCCAACACAAAAGTGACCTTAAACAAACATCACAAGCATGAAAAATCAGAACTTTTTACAGTAGAAAGTTAAGCTTAAATCAGCATGAAAATAGGTCTAAAAGCTTAAGCCAAAACAAGGGATTAAAAGGTTAGTTTCTGACCCTTGAAGAACACCTTCAAGAACACAACTCCAACAACTTTTCTGACTTCAAACCAACCCAAAAACACTAACACCAACTGCTAAGTACCTTAGCAACAAAAGGATGGTGTTCTAGTAGGTATTTGTGTGCAATAGTATGAAAATATTACACTTTTGAGCTCAAACAAGAGCAAATGAAGAGAGCGAGAGGTAAAATATAGAGAGAGAGTGATATATGTTTTGTATATCAACTTTTCCGAACCTCTGGAAAGGGAGAGGGGCCTTCCTTCTTATAGAATTTCAATTCTCAAGCTTGTTGAACAAGCTTGAGTCTTGATTCAATCCCTCCATACACGTGTATGGAGGATGAGAATTGTGCTCACCAGCTGTCACAGCTGGCACAAAAATATCTGCAAAAGCAGGTGGAAAGGTCTCGGCCAGAAAATATGGCCGATCGACCAAAAAGATTGCTGATCGGCCACCACTTATGGCCGATGGCAAGAAAACAAGGCCGATGGCACATGGCCTTAGCCGATGGGCTGTAAGGGTGGCCAACAAGCCACCCTCTTCCCTCAGAAGCAAAAAGCACAAGTCCTTTGTCCAAACCAAGCACAAAACAAATAGGTGAGAGATCCTAAGGCAAGGCGCGCGGTCGAGACCTTCGGGAACTCAAAACGAACACGAGCATGGATGGTCATTGAGTGTTCAAATGATGACGTCGAAGTCTTGAGGACGGTCAAAAATGGGGTGTCTACAGTTGCCCCTCTTTGACAGAACTCGAAAGTCATAAGATGATGCGAGTGAATGTCAACGTCCAGAGACGACCCATATTTGACAAGGCCGAAGACTTAGACAAACATAGAAGATAACAAAGATATGCGCCCGCAGGCAGGGGCAAAATGCAAATGACATGCACGATGCCGAACATAACTTATGATCATGCAAAGAGAGCTGTAATGAAGCATAACATGCAACAGTTTAAGCAAGCGAATAAGAAAGAATAGTCCTACACATTCCAATAGAAAGGATATAAGAAAATTATGCGCGCGGCCGAGACCTTCAGGAACTCAAAATGAACATGAGCATGGATGATCATCGAGTGTTCAAACGACGACTTCCAAGTCTTGAGGACGGTAAAAAATGGGGTGTCTACACACCCCAAATTCTACCTCAGATGTCTAAAGCACCGGCTAATCCAGTGGACGCGCCATTTGAATTTGAGGTTGATCCCACCGCTTTGAAGGTCAGTAAGCTTGAAAAGCTATTCAAGAGGGCTGAAGGTGTGAATTCCATTCCGGACATAGAGGATGGATACACCGATTCGGCGGTGACTTTGCCGGACCGATTCAAGATGCCACATATAGACCGTTTTGACGGTTTTGGGGATCCCATGGTACATTTGCGATTGTTCTCGGATATCCTAGGGCCAATGGGTCTCTCCCGATAACAAAAGCTTTCCCTCTTCGGCCGGACCCTGTCTGGTATTGCGGCCATTTGGTATGCCAAGCTGGAGGACTCAGTGAAAAGAAGTTGGGAGGAGATGGCCGAGGCCTTCGTCACGTAATATTCATACAACACCCAGATCAAGGTCACGACTTGTGATCTTGAAGCGACTAGGCAAGAGCCGAAGGAAGGCTTTTCTGACTTTGTCACTCGATGGAGGGCTAAGGCCTCCATGATGACAACTCGGCTGCTAGAGAAAGATCAGATAAGGATGGTTGTGCGCAACCTTCAGCCTAAGCTGATGCAAAAAATGATTGTGTTACCCTTTCCCACCTTTGCAGATTTACACGAGATTGGGGTACAGATTGAGGACGCCATGAAGCAAGGTTTGATCGACCAAGATAGGGAATTGCCCAAGAGGGCATTTACATGCAGTTTGAATGCAGGGACGAGTAGTGTTGCAGCTGCCAGAGCTTCTGATGTGGGCATGGTCAGCACCACCACTCCAAAAATAGCTACAGTTACACCCTTCACCGGTGCGTCCGGTACCAGCTCACAAATAGCCAAATACCCACCCTGGGGTCAGAGGACCTTTACCCCGCTGTATATGCCTTTGTCCAAAGCCCTTAGGGTTCTAATTAGAAAGGGGCATCTGAAGCCTCTGGAACCGCGCCCATTACCAAATGACCTCCCACCAAACCATAACTCGGCCAAATATTGTGCCTTTCACCAATAGCATGGCCACGACACTGACCAGTGCTTCAGACTACATCATGAGATTCAAGATCTCATTGACAACAAGGTGATTGCACCTCTCGACAAACCAAATGTCATCACCAACCCCCTCCCACCACATAACCAAGCTCCACTACCCAAACACATCAACATGATCCAAACCGCGACCATTCCATATGACCCAAGCATATACAACACACTCTCCCACCTACCCAAGCCTGAGGTGTTCATCCCAGACAGCGCAAACTTGTGCATGTTAAGCACCTCCCTAATCCAACTCGAACCAGAGGTGGTGACTATCAAAGGCAGAATCTGGATGACTTTGGTGGCAGATGGGAATGTTGATTCAGAGCCTGAGGGGTCTGGGACCTTTGCGTACAACCCGAGTGGTTATATCACATCAACAAATCAGGTTAAGTCGAGGGTAGAGTTGCCAACTGATGCAGAAATCAATGTGGTCCGGCAGGATGGACCTGGTTAGGGGCTAAACGATCTAGCAGAGTTGGAAGAGGATATTGCTAATTTTCTGTTCTTCAACGAGCAGGACTCAGGGGATGTGAACATCAACGGGTTCGACTTGGATAGGTCCGCAAAAAATACTGGGTGGCTCAGCGATGAGCCAGATGTTGTTAAAGAATCTCAGCCAGAACAGGGACTGTCAGGAACGAGAACATCAGCAGTGGCCGGAATGGCCGAGAATCAGGAAAAATCGCCGGAGAGCACCGGTGCAAAGAATTTTGCTCAGAATTTGGGCAGTTTGAGTACAGTAGACACTAAATAGGAGGCTGCATTGAAGCGACTTGAGCAAGAAAAGATCGAGGATCTTGAGAGGTCTAGGAAGGCTAAAGCCCCTACGGGGATGGAATGTGTCGTGAGCACAAAAATAGTTACAATGGAGCCGGACAGCTGTCTGTCAGTTGCCGACGGGATGTGGTGGGAAGACAACGACTTACGTCTTGCCCACACCAACGAGGACTGGGGGCAGAACTGAACAGACGACACCTGGTATGTTGAGGAGGTCGACCATATGACCAGGAATGGGCGGTATTTCAAGCCCCCACACTTAGACCAGCCGGAGGTGTCTGGGAAGGACAAAGAAATGGAGAGGCAAAAGGAAAAAGTACTGGAGAAGGAGGCTGTACTGAAACAGCTTAAGAAAATTCAAGAAGACATCTTCATTTGCGAATTACTTATGGCCTCGAGGGTTCCCAGACAGGCCATCCTTACAGCCATGGATAGGGCCAAGCTTTCAATCGATACAACTCCGGAGCAGTTAGTAGGGCTAGTTTTCCCAGGAGGAGCTTCCCCGACCTTAACCTTTATCGACAAAGAACTACCACCCGAGGGCTCAGATCATGACAAACCACTCTACATCTCTGTAGAGTGTAGAGAGAAATGGATACCGGTGGTCCTGGTCGACACGGGGTCCGCAATCAATATATGTCCGTCGAGAACGGCGTACGCTATCGGGTTGAAGCCCGCGGATTTTGTGCCTACAGCCCAGGTGATTCGAGCTTATGATAATACCAGCTGAGAGGTGATGGGGACTGTACGGATTAAGACTCAGGTTGGTCCGGGGCAGCATGACATTGAGTTTCATGTCTTGGATGTTCCAACAACCTTCAATCTACTCCTTGGGCGGCCGTGGCTACACCAGGTGAAAGTCATCTCTTCCACCTTACACCAAATGTTGAAGTACCCCCACGGGAAGGGAGTGGCAATCGTTTTTGGAAATTCTTCGATACATCCGCCGCCAGAGGTTTCTACACCAGTTCTGGAGATTGAGCATGGCGCGAAAGGACGTATTTTTGTCAGGATTCACCCTAGCTAAGGCCAGGGTTGTACAGGATATGCTAGCTGTTGATGAGGGGCTATACGTCAGTGCACAGTCTGTCTACCTTATGAGCAAGCTTCAGCACATGCCTGGAATGGAATTAGGGTGAAGTGGCCGGAAGGGTGTTGCAGCATTAGCCCGAAGTGCCGCACAACCCATATACCTTTGGCCTAGGTTATCTGCCTACCAAAGAGGATTGGGTGAGGAAAGGAAGAGAGATGGCCGGAAGAGCCAGGGCAAAGCAAGCAGGGAAGCATTATAAGTTGGTGCACCGACCTATCCTAGGGACCCTGAACGGACGCTTTGTTCGGGAGGGGGAGACTTCTCGTTTTGCGGCTTTCTGGAGCCTTGGATGAATTCAGAGAAACGGCGCTTTCCCGGCTTCGAAATATTTTTTGATCTTCAGTTGTCTAGGGATAAAATTACCGAGGAACAGACAGGCCCACCAGCTGAGGCTGAGTAGTGCAAGGAGAAGGATTCCGAGAGCACAGAAATTGAGATGGGGGTAGCGTTGGCTTGTCTCCTCTCAGATCCTCAGATCGTACTGGAGTGCTTTGGGGATAACTTCTTAGTTTCCACGATCGGGGATGTTGCGGCTGTGGGCCCATCTTCAGGCATTCTCGATGCATCTATCGCACCCTCCCTCGTTTGGCAATATGAGGAGGGCTTTTTACGGATCAATTCCGGGTCAGGTAGTGAGCCAAAATCTGATTCCACTGAGTCTGTGGATCAGAATCAAATTCCAGCTCTTCTGAGCCTAAGTCTGGTATTCCTGGGGGTGATAACCCGGATGCCACTGTCCTGTCCAGGTCGTCTTTTTCTTTTTCCTTTGAGTCTGTTGTAACTGAAGGATCAAGCGGACTGGATGTTATAAATGAGAATGGTACGGCTATGGCTTCCGAGTACTTTTCTGTGCCTTTAATTTATTACATTAATCAGGATTTTCAAATTTTTGATGAAAACGACGAGGAAGAAATTCCTCCGATTTTGAAATATTTGCTTGATCAAGAGCAGGAGAGGTTTGTAAAACCTATGGTTGATAAAATCACATTAATTAACGTTGGTACTGAGAAGGAACCACGGCTGGTCCAAATCGGGTCCACGTTGTCTTCTAAGGAACACGAGCTCTTAGTCGCTTTATTAAAAGATTTCAA
This sequence comes from Camellia sinensis, assembly GCF_004153795.1. Lineage (NCBI taxonomy): Eukaryota > Viridiplantae > Streptophyta > Magnoliopsida > Ericales > Theaceae > Camellia > Camellia sinensis. The sequence goes on along the minus strand of NW_021024731.1, from coordinate 67,430 downwards.
AGATGTTTTCGCGTGGTTCTACGAAGACATGCCTAGAATCGATCCTGAGATTGTACAGCTTCGGATCCCTCTTAACCCAGAGGCCCGACTTGTTAAGCAGAAGCTCCGAAGGATCTGCCCAGACTGAAGATCAAAGAAGAGGTCACCAAGCAGACTGACGCAGGGTTCCTGTTGGTATCTGAATACCCTACTTAGTTGGCCAATATAGTTCTGGTGCCGAAGAAGGATGGTAGAATTCGGGTATGTGTGGACTTCACAGCTGGGCATGCGCTGCTCTCATTCATGGATGGGTTTTCATGCTACAATCAGATTTTGAAGGCACCCGAAGATAGGGAGAAGACTACTTTCACCACCCCGTTGGGAACCTATTGTTATAGGGTGATGCCGTTTGGGTTAAAGAATGCTGGAGCTATGTATCAACGGGCTGCGACCACAATTTTGCACGATATGATCAATAAAGAGGTTGAGGTGTACGTAGAGAACATGATTGTCAAGTCAAAGGAAAGAGAGGGCCACTACATCGCCTTATAGAAATTTTTCCAACGAATCAGAGAGTATCGGTTGCGGCAGAATCCTAAAAAATGTACATTTGGTGTTACAGCAGGGAAAATGTTGGGGTTCTTGATCACACAAAGGGGTATCGAGGTCGATCCTTCTAAAATCAAGGCCATTTTAGAAATGCCACCATCGAGGACTAAAAAGGAGGTGCGAGGCTTTATGGGTAAAGTGCAATTCATAAGACGGTTTATTGTAAAATTAACCTTGACTTGTGAACCACTGTTTGGTCTCCT